>CM059187.1:134365416-134630368 GCA_030323885.1 Branchipolynoe longqiensis | reverse complement strand
ACCACACCACCTAGAAACAAATCGCTTGGTACACATATAGAAAACATCTTTACCAAAAACATTATATTAAATTTATAAGGTTAGTGACGATGCTGTTAGATTTTGACGCATGTGCAGAAGCGATGTGTCCCTCGCAAACTGGAGTACCATGGAAACTGCAAAACTGGACGTGGTGGCCGAATCGGTAGAGTGCAGGATTCCTGTGTGGAGATTGTGAGTTTTGGTTCCCGGTTGAGTCAAACCAATGACTTACAAAATTGATACGTGTTGTTTCCTAGATTAATATTGCATTGCTATAGGGCAAGGACTGGGTAGCTCAGTGTCAGGATAATGTGTTGGGATATCTGGTCATGTGGTGCTAGTGGCCTGATTTCCTAGTAGGGCAGCACCATAAAGTCACAAATCGGTACCCGTCCTGATATGACATTAGATGTTGCCAGGACATAAAATTCCAACAGCCAACCAACCAATCCATCTCCACTCTCACTTCCACACAGATACACACTCTGCCCTCCCTCACCCCCCCCCCCTCCTCCACCACCACCACCACCCAGACACACAAGGCCCAGCATGCACAGCGCTTATCCAGCCTTCCTCCCACGGGCAGAATTTGTCCACGCATCTCTTGTCGCACTAGTCCGACCCTGGAGCAGAATGAGGCCGTGGTTTGAACACCGCCCTGAAGGAGGCACGGACACGCCTGGAGCGGCGCCTACAGGAGAGAAGATGGTGCAGATGGTGGGTATCATAGCAACAGCTAACCAATGCACGCGCATGCGCAGTGTGGCACTAGTACTAGTAGGGTATGGCCCACATTCCGTTTTGGGCGGTCACTTATATATATTTCATCGGATTATGCGGCTTTAATTGAAACAAGACTGATCTAATTAGTACATCACTGTGTATACATTACATATATAATATATATGTATACAAAATAAACATATGAATAGTTCAGGCGCAAAACCCAGTAAACGCCAATCGAAAAATTGAGATAAACATTGGAATGAAACCTTCAAAAAGTTAATTTGTGTACATTCCTGTTTTTTTTTGTACATTGATCCACATCACAAGAAAAGTGGAATTACTGAGAATTAAAATTACCTTCAGTCTTTTATTTTAATTAAATTTTTGGATTGGTGTTTACAGGGTTCTGCACCTGAACTCTTCATAGATTTATTTTGTACGCATATATATGATATGCAATGTATGCACAGTGGTGTACTAATTAGATTAGTTGTGTTTCTATTATTATTAAAGCTGCATAATCCGATGAAAGTTTCACATATTTTAAACCAAAGTACTTACTTAAATCTAATCTTACATGTTTAACTTAGATACCTGCGTGCTTATTAATAAACTAGAATCACAGTTTGGTGCTTCTATGCTCTGTTTCTATATTTGGAAATGTGTAACCCAAGCTGATGCGCAGCATTTTTATGTGCATGCCAACATTATTTTGGCATGTTCCCACTTCAAAATATCTCTATTGTTAACCCTTTAAAATAAAAATCACTTCGAACGAAAGTAAAGTAGATACTAACTATCAACATATCCCTATTGTTAACCCTTTAAAATAAGAATCACTTTGAACGAAAGTAAAGTAGATACTAACTATCAACATATCCCTATTGTTAACCCTTTAAAATAAGAATCACTTTGAACGAAAGTAAGTTTAAAATAAGAATCACTTTGAACGAAAGTAAAGTAGATACTAACTATCAACATATCCCTATTGTTAATCCTTTAAAATAAAAATCACTTTGAGGTGTTTTTTTTGTTTTTTTTTTGGTTTTTTTTTGTTTTTTTTTGTGTGTTTTTTTTGTTTTTTGTTTGGTGTTTTTTTTTTGTTTTTGTTTGGTGTGTTTTTTTTTGTTTTTTTTTGTGTGGTAGATACTAACTATCAACATATCCCTATTGTTAATCCTTTAAAATAAAAGTCACTTCACACGAAAGTAAAGTAGATACTAACTATCAACATATCCCTATTGTTAACCCTTTAAAATAAAAGTCACTTCACACGAAAGTAAAGTAGATACTAACTATCAACATATCCCTATTGTTAACCCTTTAAAATAAGAATCACTTCGAACGAAAGTAAAGTAAATACTAACTTATCAACATATCCCTATTGTTGACCCTTCAAAATAAAAGTCACTTCAAACGAAAGTAAAGTAGATACTAACTTATCAAAATATCCCTATTGTTAACCCTTTAAAATAAAAGTCACTTCAAACGAAAGTAAAGTAGATACTAACTTATCAAAATATCCCTATTGTTAACCCCTTAAAATAAAAATCACTTCAAACGAAAGTAAAGCAGATACTAACTTATCAACATATCCCTATTGTTAACCCTTTAAAATTAAAGTCACTTTGAACGAAAGTAAAGTAGATACTAATTATCCCTATTGTTAATCCTTTAAAATAAAAATCACTTCGAACGAAAGTAAAGTAGATACTAACTTATCAACATATCCCTATCGTTAATCCTTCAAAATAAAAGTCTCTTCGAACTAAAGTTAAGTAAATACTAACTATCAACATAATATATTCATTTAAAACAGCTTGCATTAAGTTAAAATGGCCAGATTATGCAACTTTAATATTAGTTATTGTTTACCTATTAACAACGGTACTATCTTATTGTTGCACACATTTTTTTCCAGACTCCTTTACTCTTCCTATGATTTCGCTATGACATAAGGGAGTTGTATATTGACAAACTTCTATATTGACAGACTTATTATTAAGAATGTGTTGGTTTCCGAGTCCTTCCACCTGCAATCTTAAAGCCGCATGGTCCAAGGAAAGCATAAATCTATTCGGGAAAAAAGAGAAGAAGTTGAACTAGATTTGATCCTATATATTCTACTTAGATATTAGGGGCACTTATAGAAGGGAATACTAAGTAAATTTAATAGAACCTGTCACAGTGTAACCCCGTTAAACCAAACTTGAAAGGACCCTAGAAATTTGTTTAGATTAACCGATCATTGGTTTAACCTAGCCTTGGCTTCGACTTTGACTTTGAGTAAGCGTGTATTGCACATGTAATATTCAGTATAACCCTATTAAACCAAACTCGGTTAAACCGAACGATTGGTTAATCCAAACATTTTTGGCAGCCCGCAAAATACTACCATTTATCATATAAAAAAGTCGATTCTGACCTTATAACCACATGCAAGTTTGGTTTAAGCATACGGAAGTGGCCTGGGGTCTGACAAATTTGTTAGGAATAACCAATAATTTGGATTAACTGACTTTGGTTTAACCAAATTTGTTATATGATAAATGGTAGTATTTTGCCAGGCCGCCGAAAAAAGTTTGGATTAACCGATCGTTTGGTTTAAACAAGATTGGTTGAACGGAGTTATAGTGTATTGTGGAAGCCGATGGTGTCAGAATTTTGATGTGCATGCCTAAAGTAATTCGGCATTTTCCATTTCAAATATCTCCAAAGTTATTCATTTAAAATAAAAGTTATTTCAAACTAAAATAAGGCGCTTATAACAACCGATTTTACACTACTATATGTATGTAAGAAAAGGCAGACATTCACCACCATTGGGCAATGCAAATTAAAGCTACCATTAAAGGCTGTTCTCGGCTTTTTCATAAAACTCCCAGCGTTTACTGATAAGACTACCACATTTGTTAAAAGTCACAATGTCTATCTTTAACTCCCTGTGTTTACTGATAAGACTACTACATTTGTTAAAAGTCACAATGTATATCTTTAATTCCAGCATTTATTGATAAGACTACTACATTTGTTAAAAGTCACAATGTATATCTTTAATTCCAGTATTTACTGATAAGACTGCCACATTTGTTAAAAGTCACAATGTATATCCTTAATTTCAGCATTTACTGATAAGACTACCACATTTGTTAAAAGTCACAATCTATATCTTTAACATTCAGCATTTACTGATAAGACTACCACATTTGTTAAAAGTCACAATGTATATCTTTAATTCCAGTATTTACTGATAAGACTCCCACATTTGTTAAAAGTCACAATGTATATCTTTAATTCCAGCATTTACTGATAAGACTCCCACATTTGTTAAAAGTCGCAATGTATATCCTTAATTCCAGCATTTATTGATAAGACTACTACATTTGTTAAAAGTCACAATGTATATCTTTAATTCCAGTATTTACTGATAAGACTCCCACATTTGTTAAAAGTCACAATGTATATCCTTAATTTCAGCATTTACTGATAAGACTACCACATTTGTTAAAAGTCACAATGTATATCTTTAATTTCAGCATTTACTGATAAGACTACCACATTTGTTAAAAGTCACAATGTATATCTTTAATTCCAGCATTTACTGATAAGACTACCCCATTTGTTAAAAGTCACAACGTCTATCTTTAACTCCCAGCATTTACTGATAAGACTACCACATTTGCTAAAAGTCACAATGTATATCTTTAATTCCACCATTTACTGATAAAACTACAACAATTGTTAAAATGTCACAATGCTTGTTTTTTTTAATTCCCAGCAGTCACTGATAAGACTGCCACATTTGTCAAATGGACAACAAGTTTACATCCTGCTACGTACGGTAGGCACCTGAACAAAGGTTAGTGGTATGCGAATTGATGCCGGTAATACATTGTGCCAAAGATAAATGGTTATCCAGTCGGTATTGTTCCACTGCTTGTGTCTTCCTTTCCAGACTGCCCTGTGTCACACGAACATTGCTTTAACACCACGTTGTTCCTCATGTCACAATCTGTTTATTATTCCCCCTGATAAAAATCAAGCAATTCAAACGGAAATAATGGATTTTACACCAGAAGGTAAGTTTAAAAAGTAAATGTTATAACCTGGATTAGATGCCAACAATAATACAGTAAAACCTCTCTAATCGACCACTTCCACAGATCGACCACTCTCCAATATCGATCGCTTTATTTGCGTCCCAAACGATAAAAATGGCAAACTTTGACATAATTATGTCAAGTGAAAGATGTTAAATTTATGTTGACATAGACCCTAACACTAACAGTAACAGATTATATTTAATTGACTTAGGATCCTCACCCACCGATTTTTTTCAGTGACAAATGTTTAATAAGTGCATCAGTACCCGAGTTGGATATGTAGCATCACCCCTAGGTAAGTGTTTTTTGCTTTTAGAAATTCGATGCTATTCACCGGTGTTTAGTGGCCATTGAATTGCTCTCTCTTCTCTCTTTGTTGCTGTCGCCATCTCTCTCTTCCTCTCTCACTCTGTCTTTCTGTCTCTATTCCCTCTCTCCCCCTCTCTGCCTGTTTTTCTGTCTCTCCCCCTCTCTCCCCCTCTCTCATTCTCTTCTTTTCTTTCTCTCTTCCCATCTCTCTCCCTCTCTCTCCCTGTCTTTATGTCTCACCCCCTCTCTCTCTCCCTTCTGTGTGTGTCTCTTTCTCACTTTCTTCTTTTCTTTCTCTCTTTCTGCCCATCTCTCTCCCTCTTCCTCCCTCCCTTTCTCTCTCTGCTCCTCTCTCTCCCTCTCTCTCTCCCTCTCCCCTCTCTCTCCATCTCCATCTCCATCTCCACATCTCCTTACTCGCGGTGAGGAGGGAGGGAAATGAGCTCCCAGTTCGCCATTATGTCGCCGGTGCCACAGCGGGCATTATCCGGGCCTCTCCTCCCACACACGGAGGAGAAAAGGGCTGGGCCCCGACCACTCTATACGGCGCCCTGCTACACGGATAACACAAAGCCGATTCTTGGCTATCATTTCCTCTTCACAAAGGCGACTGACTATATCTGTATCATAGAGCAGCTCTCCCCATAATGAGGTCAGTCGTGGCGAGCTGCTCGTTGGGGGCTGACAGCATTCAATTGCCCCCCCTTCCCCCCGGCCGCCCCCCCCCCTCTTCACCCACGCCCGCCGGCCAGCCACGCCCGTCAACTCCTCCCCCCCCCCCCCCCACCCAAACCCCCAACCCGCCACCCAAGTCCCTGCCACCCACCAGCTGACCGTGCAGAGTAGACCAACGAGGCCTTCCTCCCCCACTTGCCTCCTGTTACTATCCCCCACAAGCAGCCCCTCCCCTCCCTCCACCACCACCACCACCACCACTATCCACGCTCCGATTATGGCCGGCAGCAAGCAGCTTCCCCCACACCCACACCCACAACACCCCCACACCCACACCCTCAACAGCCCCACACCCACACCCACACCCACACCCACACCCACACCCACACCCACACCCACAGCCGAGCAGCCCGCGCACCCTGGCGGCAGTTAGTGTCAGTTTGGAGCGTGCTCGGCGGCAGATCGCCGCGCCCCTAGTGACCGTGGCGTGGCCCCGTGGCGTGGCGGGCTGCGGCTGGCGGGAGACGGAGGAGGCTGGGGACAGAGGGGGGGGGGGGGTGGAGAGGGGAGGGCGGCCCAGTCTGGGGTCTGGGGCGGCTTCCAAGTGTGTTTGTTTTCCTTGGCAACGTCCAGGTACGCCGATCGGAAGCGTGTCACGGCCTGAGTGGCAACTTCCGGTCCCCAGGCGCCGCCGCCGCCGCCGTCGCGGCTTGGTGGCTGCGGGCGCTTCCCGGCCCTATCCCCTCCACCGCCGGCCCGCCCCGCCCCGGCCTCCCGCCTCCGCATGATTCCCCGAGATCCCGCCTGGTGGCGCGGCACACCTGCTGATACTTCCTCCTCCAGCTGGTCGACAATAAGCCCTTGACACTACGCCCCCCCCCCCTCCATCCACCACCATTGCCTCCTCCCGCTGCCCCCCCCCCCCTTTCCCACGCCGCCGCTCACCGCCCTGGTTTCCACCGCCTTCCGCTCCGGCAGCCTCCACGGTCCGCCCGTCCCACACTCACTCACCCACACACTCACTCACTCACTCACCACCCTTCACCGATCACCTCGCACACCTTCCACGCGCCGTCTGTCCCCACGTTAGAGCTCGGGCGTGGACACTAGACAAAGGTTGGCGTTGTCGTCGAGTCACTGATATCTTGTCACCGTTGACGCCCCCTGGACACGCCCCCCCCCCCCCCCCCTCCCCGATCTGGGGGAGGGAGGGGGGGATGCTCATTTGTTACCGGGGGAGTGCGCGGGGCGGTGCGGCGGGCGGGCGGACGGAGGGGCGGAGGAACGAGGGAGCGCCTGCCGGGATCGATGGCTCGGCGGGCGGGCGCGGGGCGGCGGCCGCCGTCCGATAACGGCGTATGATTGGGAGGCGCGCCGGGCGAGGCTCGAGTTCGCCCGGTCCACACACTAGATCTTATATACTACTTAGGTTAATTTGTCGACGGGTGGACAGGGCAGGTCGGGCCGGCCCGGCGACCGCCGTCCGATGGGCCAACTGACTGGCATGTAGCTACCACACACAAACCAGGTTAGCCCCCCCCCCCCCCGACCCCCAACTCCCCCTCCAACCCCTCCCCGATATACTCCACAGCTAAGGGGGGCTGTCATGGTGAACCTACCACGGTGGTGCTGTGACTATGAGTGCGCACAGGGCAATGACTTCTTATTGATGTATATAGTTATTTATTTATGTATGTATACAATAATATCGACAATAATACAATAGTATAGACAATACATTTCCTGTCACGCCTTTATAGTTATGCTGGAATAATTCGTTACACACAACATATACATATATTTATGTATATATGTTTACATGTGTATATGTATATGCCTCTATATATATATATATATATAGATATATATATACGACCATGTGTATATATATATATATATATATATTTGTATATAGTGTATGTACATGCGTAGATAATATCTACGGATATATGCACTTTATATCCATATGTGTGCATTTCAACAGATACAGAAAAAGACACATATATACATTTATTATACTTACACATGTAAATATATATATATATTTACATATCTCAATAGATTTATATATATATATATATATATATATATATATATATATATATATATATATATATATATATACAGTACAACCCCGTTAAACCAACCTCGGTTAAACTGAACAATCGGTTAATCCAAACATTTTTCGGCGGCCTAGCAAAATACTACCAGTTATCATATGAAAACGTTGGTTAAACCAAAGTCGGTTAATCCAAACTATCAGTTAATCCAAACAAAATCGTCAGGCCCCAGGCCACTTCCGGTATGGTTAAACCAAACTTTGATGTGGTTATAATATAAGATCATCTGATACCTTTTTACATGATAAATGGTAGTATTTTGGCGGGCCGCCGAAAAAAGTTTGGATTAACCGATCGTTTGGTTTAACTGAGCTTGGTTTAACTGGGTTATACTGTATATTCATTAAAAAAACAATAATCATAGTGTCCACATACATTTTATATTGCATTCATAATGCACCTGCATTTTTGCCAAAGCCAAGTGAAAGTCAAAGCCAAAGCTCGGTTAAACCAATAGTAAAATATTCCGATATTCGGCAAGGGGGGAATGCAAATGTTCTATTACTGATCGGTGTACATGACCAGGCACATGTATATATATATATATATATATATATATATATATATAAATCAGTTGGTGGTGCCTGAGTGGAATGTAAATAGACATAGTGGTGCTGGCAGGTCTGGGTGTGATTGCACTCAGGGCCTATCCCTTTTGCTGGGGTAGGGGTCACCCCACTGAAAAGGTCAAGGTTGGTGGTGGCCATGGGGCGATTCAGCTACTGGTCGTGGGCAGACCATTGGTATCCATAGAGACCAGGAATGCTGGATTCCTATTTGTGGGACCAGGAATGCTGGATTCCTATTGGTGGGACCAGGAATGCTCGATTCCCATTGGTGGAAGGAGGTAGTATGATACCCTACAATGAACCCATGTAACTATATAAGCAATAAGCCAGAGGGCTGGACTCTCTCTTCTTCTATATACTTTACTCTATTCCTTTCTCTTTGTCTGTATTGTTTTCCTCATAGCCTACATACACAGCCACAGAGCCAAGCATTAGATTCTACAAAATGATCGGTTAACCAAAAAAAAATTCTAGGGTCCCTTCAAGTTTGGTTTAATGGGGTTATACTGTAGCAGTATGTGCGCATTTTAACATAGCTACAGAAAAGGACACATAGATAACTTTATGTAATATATTATGTAATATTATGTAAATATATAATATTATAGTGGTACAGCGGTATAGTGAGTAATTTCAGTGGTACAGTGAGTGAGAGGAATGGCCGCTGAGGCATGGGAGTGCAGGTGGCGGCATATGCTCAGGTCATGAGGCTCTAGTAGATGACCTAATGAGTAGGTGACCAGCCGATGACTTAGTAGCTGGGGAGAAGATGAATTTTCCGGCTTAGTATACTCGTATAATGGCGGTTTATACAGTATATATTTACGTATACATAGTATCTAAATATATATATATATATATTTATATAATTATATATATTTATATATATCTATTCATACTTGCATAATCACGGACATATTAACACCAGGAACTCTAATACTACTAGTAAAACTAATACTAATAGTACTTTGCATTCCCGTATTTGTAGGCAACTCTGTGAGGTATGTAACAGGAGTGGGTGTGGGTACTTACAGTTACACCGCTCATCTAAATGCCCGACCCCCCCACCCACCCCCGCACACACACACCGCTCATCTAAACGCCCCGACCCCCATCCCCCACCCCACCCACCCACACTCACATACCCTCTCTCTCACACACACGCGCACACACACACACACGCACGCGCTCTCTCACACACACGCTCACACACACGCGCTCTCTGTCTCACACGCGCTCACACACACTCGCGTCTCCGCGAGGAGCAGCAGGAAGCGGTCCGCGAGCAGATCAAACGGGTGTGTATGAGCAGCTATCAGTTTAATGAGTTCACATCGATCTGAGACGGCGCTTATCGGCTGGGCGTTACAGTATAATGACGTCAGAGTGCGCGGGTGCTGGTAAGTCAGTCTGTGTGTGGGTGTGGGGTGTGCAGTGTGGGTGTGAGTGTGGGTGTGGAGTGTGAGTGTGGAGTGTGGGTGTGGAGTGTGGAGTGTGGAGGTGGAGTGTGGATGTGGAGTGTGGATGTGGAGTGTGGGTGTGGATGTGGAGTGTGGGTGTGGGTGTGGGTGTGGAGTGGGTGTGTGAGTGTGAGTGTGGAGTGTGGGTGTGGAGTGTGGGTGTGGAGTGTGGAGGTGGAGTGTGGATGTAGAGTGTGGATGTGGAGTGTGGGTGTGGATGTGGAGTGTGGGTGTGGGTGTGTGGAGTGTGGGTGTGGGTGTGGGTGTGGCGTGCATGTGTGCGGGTGCGTGTGGAGTGTGGGTATGCGTGAGTGTGAGTATGTGGGTGTGAGTGTGTGTGTGTGTGTGGAGGGGATGTATGCGTATATAAGGTTATACACGGAGGGAGGTTGCTTGATCTAACAGCCGTCCCAGCACCCCTTCCTCCATCTCCCTCTCCACAAACACACACATACTACACACGCACAAACACACAATACACACACACACCTTCCACCGGACGTCGATACGCTTGATCCGACAGTAAAACACGGACCTGCCCGTCAAAAATGGCGACTAAGCTGGGGAAGTCGATAGCTCCCCTGACTGGCATGTCGGTGCTGGGTGGGTGGGAGGTGTGCGGCGCGAGGCGGCGTCCGGGCACGGCTTGGCGCATGCGGCGATTGGGTGCAGCGCATGTCTCAAAGACTGCAGTGCACCACACCACACCGCACCGCGCCGCACACAAGGTCGCGTGGCGCCACGCCGCGCCACGCCGCGCCACGCCGCGCCACGCCACGCCACGCCACGCCACGCCACGCCACGCCACGCCACGCCACGCCACGCCGCGCCGCGCCACGCCACGCCACGCCACGCCATGCCATGCCACGCCACGCCACGCCAAGCCAAGCCAATCCAAACCAAGCCAAGCTGGGCCGGGCAAGGCTCGCGCCGGGCCGGGCAAGGCTCGCGCCGGGCCGGGCAAGGCTCGCGCCGGGCCGGGCAAGGCTCGCGCCGGGCCGGGCAAGGCTCGCGCCGGCCCGGCCCGAGCTTGCCCCGGCCATACCCGGCCTTTATCAACGCTGCTGTTGGCTGCACTGGGGGAGGGGGAAGAGGGATTGGGGGGGGGGGGGGGTGAGGAGGGATTGGGGGGGGGGGGGGTTGTTGGGGATGAGGGTGGGGGGATTCATATTATTATTATAGGGATTGTGCATGGGGTTATCAGGGATGGATGGGGAGGGGAGAGGTGGGTGTAGGGCGTGGCAGTGTAGGAGGGAGGAGGAGGTAGGGGAGGGGGGGGGGGGACAAGAGAAGGGTGAGGGTGAATGTGGGAGGGGGGACCTCTTTCTGTTTCTATGATTAGAATTCGTTGATGTATTAAGGCTATAAGTCATTGCTCGCGCAGTAATTGGAAAACCTTCAACCCCGGGAATAAATCCCATTACTGGAATGAAGGTGCAGTATAAATTCTGCAAGTATCCTCATGGATTCCCATAACAAACCATTACAGATAGATCTACCCCCTCCCCCGCTGCACACACCCCTCCCCAGTCCCAGAGACTTAGACACAGTGGATTTCTGGGATTCTCAATTAAAAAAAATCCAATTGTGTGTGCGACTTAAGTGAAAAGCTAGTTTTTGTTAGTAGTATTAGATTGTTTTTAAAGCACATGAACACAATAAACCCTTACACAAAGCACTTGTGTTGTTGTTTTTATTACTTTAAGTAGGTCGCGCGGCCATTGTCCGAGTTGGGCGTCAGGCATGGACGCGCGAGTAATTGGATTAGTGGTGAGCACCAGGCCAACACATGCCACCCACATAGCGACTCGGGGACTACACGGGTAATCCCGCTAATTATCGCCCATTGTCTCACCGTCCTCACCGCCTGGCTTGCCGCCGCCGGTACCCCGACGAATTAAAGTTTCATCAAAGTGCGCCCGCCTGTTTGGTTGCGCAACGCCGCCGACAGGTGCGCTGTGGGTGTTACGTAACGTGAAACAATGCACACCGGGACGGCCTGGGTGGGCCCACCTGCCCGGCCCCCTGACTCCCTCCGACTCCCCCCGACTCCCAGAGGCACAGGTAATCCGCCGTAATATCGGGACAATGATAGCCCTCCGCCGCACTGGGCATTCTGCCGGTAGGATTACCTTGGGTTGGGTGGAGGCGGAGGGGTTGGGGGGGAGGTGGGGGTTGGGGGGGGGGAGTCGGGCGAGTGTCCGAGAGGCGGAGGGGAATGGATGGAGGTGGGATGGTGGAAGTGGGAGGGTGAAGAGGGGAGGCGGGGACCAGAACCAGGACGGGGTGGGGGGGGGGCGGGGTGTGGCTGGGGGATGGAGGGAGTGGAGTGGGAAGTACTCCCCCTCCTCCCCCCCCCCTCCCCTCACTCATTACACATTGGCCGGCTGCTATGTACCCTTCCCATCCCGCTCCCAGCTCCCTCCCGCCTCAACTCTCCCCCCACTCCCCTTCTCAACCCCTACTACTCACACACACACTCACACTCACACTCACACTCACTCACACACACACACACTCACACTCACACACACAGCCCGCTGGCCAAGCACTGCCTTTCAGAACCCGGCAGTGGCCAGTCGGTCCGATGAGTCATCAATGCCAGCAACTCGGTGGAACAAAGATCAGATCTAATAAAGACCACAACAATATCGTATTTATATAGCCGCCGTGAAATGAATATGCCACGCGGCAGGGAGAATGCTAAGCTTTCTTTTTTGTTACTCTTGCGACTGTATTAGTGTATATGTTTATTTATGTGGTGTGTGTGTGTGCTGACGGTGATGGTGTGTGTGTGTTTGAGTGTGAGTGGGAGTGTGTGAGTGGGAGTGAGTGTGTGTGTGCTTTACGTTATACCCCTGTCATACTACGACGTAACGAGCAAATGTAAGCCTGACGTTTTGTCATTACGTTGACGTACGTTGGGTTACGTTATGATGACGTCAGAATGACATGAGACTGACGTCGAGCTACGTCACGTTATGTCGTGTTACATCGGTGCGCGTCAAAGTTTTGACCCTGTTCAAAACTTTCAACGTAATTAGAACATAAGGGTTTACGTTCGCCATACGTTCTGTACACGTTCAGCGAACGTCAATGACGTTAAATGGATGTTAGTCAAATGCTGGTCACTATGTTGCACTACATTGCACTATGTTGCACTACATTGCACTACATTGCACTACGCTACACTACGTTGCATTATGTTGACCCACATTAAAGGTGGTGGGAACGTGCAGTCCACGTAGTGAAAACATCAGGATAACGGACGCCTAACGGACGTCTAACGTACGTTTACCGTTTTGCCACCGTTTCATGACGTAAGTAATGTAATACCCCTGTCACACTATGACGTAAAGAGCCAACGTAAGCCTGACGTGGTGATTTTTCATCATTATGTTGATGTACGTTGGATTATGTTATGATGACGTCAGAATGACGTTAGACTGATGTCGAGCTACGTCATGTTACGTCGTATTACATCGGCGCGTCAAAGTTTTGAACTTGTTCAAAACTTTTGACATAACTAGAACGTAAGGGTTCATGTTCGCCGTATGTTCTGTACACATTCAGCGAACGTCAATGAAACGCTGGTCACTACGTTGCCCTACGTTGCATTATGTTGCATTATGTTGACCCACATTAAAGGTGGTGGGAACGTGCAGTCCGCATCGTGAAAACGTCAGGAAAACGGACGCCTAACAGACGTCCAACATACGTTTACCGTTTTGCCACCGTTTCATGACGTAAGTAACGTAAGGTAACGTAAAGCAACATACATCTGGCGATGGAATAACGTAGATAACGTTCCCTGAGCGTAATTATGTTGTCCTCTCTCGTTGAATGGCGCTATCACTACGCTTTACCGCTGTTACTCTCTCGTCCACTATGCTGCATCCACATTCAACTTGTGCACAAGTTTGCATACTATGCCGAGAAGTTTGACGTTTTTCACGTTCTCCCTACGTTGACGTCGCTACGTCGTAGTGTGACAGGACCATTAGGTAACGTCAAGCAACATAGTTCTGGCGATCGAATAACGTTAATAACGTCCCGTCAGCGTAATTACGTTGTCCTCTCTCGTTGAACGAAGCTGTCACTACGCTTTATCGACGTTATGCTCTACTATACTGCATCCACGTTCAACTTGTGGCAAATTTTGCATACTACGCCGAGAAGTTCAACGTTTTTCACGTTCTCCCTATACTGACGTCGTCATGTCATAGTGTGACAGGGCCATTATGCTGGGTTGGCTGTTTGTTGGAGTTTTACATCCTGGCAATATCTAAGGTAATATCAGGACAGGTATAAGGACAGGGACCGACTTGTGACAGTGTGCACTCATGGTGACTTCATAGTGCTGCCCTACCGGGAAATCAGGCTGTCGGCACCATGACTATTAATGCCGAGCGCTAGGCTAGGAAGTGATAAGTATTAATTTTAAAGTCACTGGTTTGACTCGACCGGGAACCGAACACCCGACCTTCCGCACGCGAGGCCCACGCTCTGCCGATTCGGCCACCGCGCCCGGTGTTATGCTGGGTGGTCTACGTGATATTTCCACTGTTGGGCTCATTCCAGAAATGAGTGTATATAATGTACACCAGATCCGGCTTTTGTTATTTATGTAGGCGGAACGCTGTGGTCCTGCCATCCAATACACACTGATGGTGATGTGTATTTACATCTGACATTATTAAAAATAAAATGCACTTAACCAAGGTTCTAAATCATTGATATACTTATTCCTATTTCATAGTGCGATCGAAACTAAACTGCGCTAACAATATGTGCAGGAACTCCCTGTAATAAGGCCTGATATTACCTTAGATGTTGCCAAGACGCAAAACTCCAACAACCAATCAACCCTGTAATAAATACCCCTCTCATTAGATGCAATCACGAAGTTAGCTTTTGGAATCCGTTTAAGAAAATAAATTCTTTAAAAAAAATTTCCTATTAATCTATTTACAACTTTTAAGTTAAGATTTAATATTCGAATTTGAGACTATAACTTCAATTGGCTCGTCAATAATTCAAATCTATTATTTTAATGACCTTCTTGTTAAATGCAGCAATGTTCACTGTGTAACATGATCAGAACCAATGGCCACAACGTCCGTCTGATTAGAGTGGAGAACAGATCATGACCTTAGATGTTGCCAGGATGTAAAACTCCAACGACCAGCCAACCAACAGATGTGGGGTTGGAGGCTTCAAACAGCCCGTTCTAACATAACCTAATGTAGCAGTCACACTACGACGACAATGGGAGGACGACAGCCCGGCGGTTGGAATTTTGAGAAATCACGACGACATATGCAAATTCGGGCTAATTTGGACGACAATCGGACGACAACCGGACGACAACGGTGCGACAAATCGGTCTGGGTATAACGACAATCTAACGACAGAGGAGGTCGGAGATATTTTTCCCTTTATAAAAGAATGAACTTAAATGTATACAATGTTCATTTTATTTACTAGAATTATTCCCTTTATAAAAAACTGAACTTAAATGTATACAATGTTCATTTTATTTACTATTATTATTCCCTTAATAAAAGACTGAACTGAAAAGTATACAATGTTCATTTTATTTACTAGAATTATTTACTATTATTATTCCCTTAATAAAAGACTTCATTTTATTTACTAGAATTATTTACTATTATTATTCCCTTAATAAAAGACTGAACTGACATGTATACAATGTTCATTTTATTTACTATTATTATTCCCTTTATAAAAGACTGAACTTAACTGTATACAATGTTCATTTTATTACTAGAATTATTCCCTTTATAAAAGACTGAACTTAAATGTATACAATGTTCATTTTATTTACTATTATTATTCCCTTTAACTTAAATGTATACAATGTTCATTTTATTTACTATTACTATTCCCTTCATAAAAGACTGAACTTAACTGTATACAATGTTCATTTTATTTACATAGACACACATAGACACACATAGACACACATAGACACAGACACACACATAGACACAGACACAGACACACAGAGACACATACATGGAGAGAGAAGCAACTACAGCTTAATGACAAGACGACAGTGCCGCGACAGTGCCGCGACAGTGCGACAGTGCGACAGTGCCATGACAGTGCCACGACAGTGCCGCGACAGTGCCGCGACAGTGCCGCAAAATCGGCTGTCGTCGGCTGTCGCCGAAGTTTTTCAACATGTCCAAAATCCCCGCGACAACTCGGCGACAGTCGAGAAACAGTGGAGAAACTGGAGCTGACGCGGAGGTGCCGCGGCGACAGCTGCGCGACAGCTGCGCAACAATCGGCGACAATCGACGACAGACCGGAAGTCGCTGTCGCAGGGCTGTCGCCGCTGCTTGTCGTCGTAGTGTGACTGCAACATTAGATCGTGGAATTCGAACCCACGGGTTCGAACCCTGGTCGAGTCAAACCAATGACTTAAAAGTATCCTAGTCCGATGGTTTTGCATGTCTGTAATTTTATTAGATATATATATATATTAGGTTTATAGTCATAATCTATGTTACTTTAGTTTAAAGTAACTTTCAATTTGAATGGCTAACTTTTGAGATATTTGAAGTGCAAACATGTACAATTAATTTTGGGCAAGCATTTCTTGAAGATTTATACTGCCTATCATGGATTAGTCTGAATAGACTTGTTTTCACCATTAGACAGTTTGTCGATAGAAAGCCCCAGTCTACACTTTTACCGACCCAAGGGATTTTTAAGCTCCCACACCACATAGACATGGTAAGAGAGCATCTGGCCTTTGATGACGCTGTAAGTTATACACAGTGGTGGAAATCCAAATTGGCAGAGGTCGGGTCACAGGGAATCGAACCACTGACATTCAGATTAGGAGTCTGACCTAGAAAAAAGTCAGACACTCTAACCACTCCGCCACAGAGAACACCACAAACTCTTGACACCATAGGCTTCTGCACTAACAGGTTCTGTCAAATTGACTTAGTATTCCCGTTTATGTCGCAACAAATGTTTAATAACGGCATCAGTGTCTAAGTTAGATATGTAAAATCAAATTTAGATACTTGTTTTTGTTTTGAAAATTTGAAGCTTTCATCGGACTATGCAACTTTAAAGATTCATACTTGTCGCTTGCTAGCCAGGCGCTCGGCATTATTAGGATAGGGCAACAAATGGTTGGCTCACTGTCAGGTTAATGTGACTGAGTGGGATATCAGGTCATGATGCTGGTGGCCCGGTCTCCCAGTGGGGCAACAGTATAGTATAAAGCCACCATGAGTGTGCACTGTCACAAGTCGGTACCCATCATGATATGACCTTAGATGTTGCCAGGATGTAAAACTGCAATAACCAACCAACCTTAGACGTTGACAGGACGTAAAACTCCAACAACCAACCAATCAACCTTATAATATGTGGCCAGGATGTAAAACTCCAACAAAAAAACAACCAATCCAACAGCCCACGAACAAGATGTAGTGGCTTATGATCGAAACACACACATAGACACACATAGACACACATACACACACATAGACACACATATACATACATATACACACATAGTCACACACATTTACACATATATACACACATAGACACACATAAACACACATACACACACATAGACACACATAGACATACATATACACACATAGTCACACACATTTACACATATATACACACATAGACACACATATACACACATAGAAACACATAGACACACATAGACACACATCGACACACACCTACACAATACACACATAGACACACATACACATACACATATACACACAGACACACATAGACACACACAGACACACATAGACACACATAGACACATGGACACACACCTACACATACACATATACACATAGACACACATACACATATACACACATAGACACACATATACACATATACACACATAGACACACATAGACACACACATAGACACACACACACGAGTTGAGGCGGCACCCTGTCCCGTGTCCTTTGTGCGCGCCGTGATTCACTCGTCCCAAAGTCCCATAACTTAACCCCGTCCTAGTTATAACCTATTTGAATATGGCGAGGTAGGGCGGGCTGGTTAACTCTTCATCTTAACAGCCGGGCGGGGTGCAGGAGGGGAGAGCCGGGTGCAGGAGGGGAGAGCCGGGCGTGTGGGGGTGGGGGTGGGGGATTGGGGGGAGGCTGAGAACTAGGGCAGGCTACATCGACCTGCACCTCCCCAAACCACCGCCTGCTTAATCCCTCAGACAGAGAGACAGACAGGGATACAGAGAGACAGGGATACAGAGAGATAGAGAGCAGATAAACAGAGAGTGAAAGAGTGAGAGACAGAGAGACAGAGACAGAGAGAGACAGTGACAGAGAGAGACAGTGAGACAGAGAGACGCAGAGATAGACAGAGAGACAGCCACAGAGAGACAGAAACACAGAGAAACAGAGAGAGACACACAGACAGAGCGGTCGAGAGACAGAGAGATAAACAGAGGAGAGACAGAGACACAAAGAGAGACAGAAACAGAGCTTCCAACCCCATCTACCTTCCACCTCCACCACCCCCTCCAACCCCTGATTTGAAATGATTATGATTATAATCCATTTATCAAGGCTGGGCAGGGCTCTCTATCGAGCAGGGGGAGGGTTCACGCGGCGGACACTCGGCGCGCGCTGGTCAATCTGCATGTAATTTTGATAAATTTCGCCTTGTCAGATCGGGGACACTAATCAGAAGTGATGCTTGTTTAAATTAGGGCCACGAGTTTTAAATTACCGCGGGCGTGGGCGGGGGGGGGGGGGGTGTGGAGGTTGCGCTGGCTGGCGTGCGTCGGGTGGTGGTGGTTGTGCAGTGGTGCACATGCGCGGACTATAGCCGGCCAGTGGTCAGACTATAAATTAACGGCGAGCCTAATGAAGGCGCCCGCTTGTTCATTGTGCCGGGCAAACAATTAATGAAATTTCACATTTCACTCAACGGAAAATAAACACCAAAAAAAAACCGACATACACAAATTAAACAATTAATGAAATTTCACATTTCGCTCAGCAGAAAAAACGCACGCACAAAAAACCCCAAATACACAAAGTAAACAATTAATGAAATTTCACATTTCACTCAGCAGAAAAAAAAACACCAAAAAACCCAACATACACAAATTAAACAATTAATGAAATTTCATATTTCACTCAGCGAAAAAAAACCGACAAAAAAACCCAAAATACACAAAGCAAACAATTAATTAAATTTCATTTTTACTCAGCAGAAAGCAACATTAAAAACACATACACAAAGCAAATAATTAATTAAATTTCACATTGACTGACCGCAAAACACCTGCACACAAAAGAAAACCGAAATAGCCACACTTCAGAACACACGGAACAACCACATATTAAACAACAACAAAACTAATATAACAAAATGGGGGGGGGGGCGGTGATTAGAAAAAAAAACACGCAAAACATATACATCGTCATAGATCTGTGCTAGCAGCTCGGGCCGACCTGCTGGTCCACGTGTTGACTGAACCACGCCGAATAATAAGGCACGCCACCGCCACCACCATCACCACCACCATCACCACCCCCACCATCACCACAACCATCACCATTACCACAACCACCACCATCACCACCACCACCACCACCCCCACCGCCATCACCACCACCATAACCACCACCACCACCACCATTGCCAAAACCACCACCACCACTATCGCCACCACCACCACCATCATCACGACAAACCACTACTACCACCACCACCACCACCACCATTGCCATCTCCACCACCACCACCACCCTCCATCACCACAACCACCACCACTCCCACTACCACCACCACCACACACACCACCACCACCACACACACCACCACCACACACACCACCACCACCACCACAATCACCCCCATCCCCACCACCACACACACCACCACCACCACCACTATTCTTGACGCCGCCACCATGATATCGATATTGAAATTTGCAGGGGAAGAGAACGGACGACATTGTTTTGCTAAAGAAGCTGCCTGTGTTATAAATCAATGTAGCCGTCGGGACTGGTCATTACGACGCATGCGTGGCCGGGGCTAATCACAGTAGCGTCCACCAGGGGGAGTGATGGGGGGTGGTGGAGGAGGCAGGTTGAGGATGGCGGTGGGTGGCGGTGGGTGGCTTCCGGCCTTTGCTGCGCGCGCACCCATGATACAGGACTGCGCCTGCCCCCAGGCGGCGCCAGCGGTGCGGCGACATTTTTACCTGAAATAGAAGAATTATTTTTGCTGTCTCGAAATTATATAGCATTAGGGTGGCTTTGCATTATGCATGCCGCGCTGCCTGGTTCTCAAGTTGCCTAGTGGACATGTGCCTGACTGACTGACTGACTACTGGGCGGTGTGGCCTAATCGGTAGAGCGCGGGCATCACGTGCGGAAGGTCGGGAGTTCGGTCCCCGGTCGAGTCAAAGCAATGACTTATAAAATTGATACTTGTCGCTTCCTAACCCGCCGCTCGGTGTTAATAGGATAGAGCAAGTACTGGTTAGCTCAGTGTCAGGATAATGTGACTGAGTGGGATATTGGGTAATCATGCCAGCAGATTGATTTCCCAGTGGGGAAGCACTATAAAGTCGCCATGAGTTTGTACTGTCACAGCCTCGAAATCAGGTCATGGTGCTGGCAGCCTGGTCTCCCAGTGGGGCAGCATTATAAAGTCACCATGAGTGTGCACTGTCACAAGTCGGTACCCATCCTGATATGACCTTAGATGTCGCCATGATGTAACACTGCAACAACCAACCAACCTACCAACCGACTGACTGAACAACTGACATGAGTGTGTGTGTGACCACTATATAATCAGTCCGCCATTGTCAAGTACCGCGAATCTAGCAGTTTCCTCACCCTACGTGGGCGCGTAAATTGATGGGGGCAAGGAACCAGCATTTGTGTGATTCTTTACACGCGCCCATTCAAAGGGCAAAGATTAATTAGAATTAACGCAAATGAAACACGCGAAAGTCATATAAGGGGGCAATGAAAGTGGTTGACTTTTAATGGTAAACTTTTACCTACTTGCACCAGACGGGGTGGCCGAATGTGTACAGCGTCCGTCTCCTGTTTTGGGAGATCGGGAGATCCGAACCCTTGAGTTCGTGGGTTCGAACCCTAGTCGAGTCAAACCAATGACTTAACAATTGATACCTGTCACTTCCTAGCCTGGTGCTCAGCATCATTAGGATAGGGCAAGGACTGGTTGGTTCAGTGTCAGGATAATGTGACTGAGTGGGATATCGGGTCATGGTGCCGGCAGCTTAATTTCCCAATGGGGCCGCACTATAAAGTGAGTGTGCAGTCACAAGTCGGTACCCGTCCTTATGTGGCCTTAGATGTTGCCAGGACGTAAAACTCCAATAACCAACCTCTACTTGCACTGTGGTATTCATAATTCGACTCGTATGATACGTGAAGCACACAGGCCACCCCTCACACCTCACAACACAACCCAGATCTGATTCCGTATATATATATATATATATATATATATATATATATAAATTATATATATATATTTATATATATATATATATATATATATATATATATATATATATATATATATGCAATAGGAATACATACTTAATATGGAGCAACAATGCACGACATGGGTGACATGGTAACGTGAACTGTTATTGCTAATAAGGGCGAACCCTGTATTGTGTGTAGATTGACAGTGTATGGATGGGGTAGGGTGGGGTGGTTTTGTTTGTTGTTGTTTTCCACCCTATCAAGTATCAACTCCTAAGGTCCTATCACGATGGATACCAACTTGTGATAGTGTGCACTCATGGTGACTTCATAGTGCTGCTCCACTGGGAGACCAGGCCACCACCAACATGACCTGATATCCCACACAGTCACATTATCCTGATTCTGTGCCAACCATTGAACCAGTCCTTGCTCTATCCTAATAATTCCAAACACCAGGCTAAATAGCCGCAAGTATCAAGTTGATAAGTCATTGGCTTGCCTCGACCAGGAATCGAACTCCCGACTTTCCGCACGGTAAGCCTGCGCTCTGCCGATTCGGCCACCCCGGTCCGGTCTGGCGGTGGTGGTGGTGCTGATGGTGTTGGTGGTGGTGGTGGCAATCAGGTTTTGCCTGATCTTAGCATGGCAGACAGAAGCGCCGCTCGCCTGTGCACACATACAGACAAGGCCGGATGCTGCTATAGGTGATATAGCACCGATCTGACAGTAAACACACAGCCCTGACTAGCGGCGACAGGTGAGGCAAGGAGACATTAAACACGCAGTAAGCCGAGCACCAGATGCCCTGAAAATAAATACCAATAACATAAACCAGCCGCACCGCTTCTCTAATGTTATATCGAAAACACTTAATAGTAGCGCGCTGTCACGTCCAGAGGGCATCCACACACACACATACACACATACACACACGCACACACACGCGCACACAGATTCACACAACAGGCACACACGAACACACATACACACACACGCGGACACACACACACATACATGTACACACATAGACAGATGCACACATACACACACATACACACACACACGCGCACACAGATTGACCCAACACACACACACGAACACACATACACGCAGACACGGACACACACACATACATGTACACACATAGACAGATGCACACATACACGCACACATACACACACGCACACACACGCACACAGATTCACCCAACACACACACGAACACACATACATGCACACGCAGACACACACACATACATGTACACACATAGACAGATGCACACATACACCCACACATACACACACACACATGCGCACACAGACTCACCCAACACACACACACGAACACACATACGCGCACACACGGACACACACAGACACACACACACATACATGGACACACATAGACAGATGCACACATACACCCACACATACACACATGCGGACACACACGCACACAGACTCACACAACACACACACAAACACACATACGCGCACACACAGACACACACAGACACACACATACATGTACACACATAGACAGATGCACACATACACCCACACAGACACCCACACACGTGGATACACACGCACACACACGGTCACACACATGCAGACACCCACAAGCATAAGAGTGACATATATATATATATATATTTATATATATTATATATATATATTTATATATATATATGTTTATATATATATATTTTATATATATGTTTATATATATATGTTTATATATATATATATATATATATATATATAATAAGCACTCTCTGATGTGCACATACTACTTCACCCCCCCTCATTCCCCCACCCACCCACCCTCAACCGGTCCGCCCACACCCATACAACCTGCCTACAAACTACTAGGTACTATATATGATAGTATGAATAAATACATATGCACATCAAAGTGGTCCCGTCTATATACGCGGCAAATGTCCTGATTTGCATCTGTCCATGCATGTTTCCGGCAGTGATCGGCTGCAACATGTCGCATGCAAGGGGATCGGGGGAGGGGGGAGGGAGTGTGGACGCTACATGGAACATCGCCATACATGCAGGTATATATATATATAAGGGGATAGTGATATCAGCACTGCACAAATATGACACATATTATTAGCAGCATATGTTGCTGATAGGTCCAATATATATATTACTATTATTAGCACATATATAAGTACATATATAATGAGACTGTCTCAAAAGGTGATAAGCAATATGGGGCTTTGTCCATTGTAACGATCAACATACTATCTGCTTTTGCATTTGCTCAGGATAAACTGATTTGTTTTTTACATGGTGTTTCATAATCCCATAGAATAATATTGATTTGAAGCAAATGTTCTTGTGTTTTCAGTGTAACCGTTTCTGTGTGTTTTGTGTCAATCGTTACAATGGAAAGAAAAAAAAGAGTTATCACCTTTTGAGACAGGCTCGTATATATAACATATATATCATGTGTGCCCAATACAGCACACACACATATATATAACATATATATAACATATATATATAACATATATATAACATATATATAACATATATATATATAACATATATATAACATATATATAACATATGTATATAACATATATATAACATATATATAACATATATATATAACATATATATAACATATATATCATGGGTGTGTAATACAGCACACAAACACATATATATCATGGGTGCACGCGCAACACAGGCCGGAATTATATAACACATATATATAAGGGGATAATGGTATCAGCACTACGCATATATATATATTTATATATATATAAATTCAAAAGTTTTGAACCAAATTGGACTAGTGCTGCCCCGCGGTGAAAACAAGTATTAACACACTTATCCGCTATGAGCAGGGTAAATAAATCCATCACACACACACACACAAATATATATATGTCACATATTATCATTAGCAACATATGTTACTCTTATGGGCAATATATATTACATACATGAAGGATAAATATCTTATATATATATTGTTGCTAATAGGTGCAATATATATTACACAGGTTAATACTGGATATATATCCCATCCATCCCAACCCGTCACCACGCTGACTTGACTATTAACTGTACACCACTAAAGTAAGCCATAAAATAGGACACAGGAACGCGCATGATCAGTAAAAACCAAGAAGGTCAGAAATAAACGCTGTGCGACGAATTTCAATATATATATTTATATACATACATATATAGGTGTATATATACACATAATATACATATAATATATATATATATATATATGTATATATATAATTGGTGACATGCGGAGAACACTTATCCAGTAGCGTGTAATGTAAATAGATTGCCACTCCCACCTCTCATCTTGTAAAATGAATGTTGGGTGCTTCATATATTTGTAAGAGTAAATTTGTGCAACCTCAACAGGGTTTCATACACTTTTAAGTCAGAGCCCTTATAAGTTACTCAAATCGATGAATTATGTAACATAATTAACAAACTATAGAACAAATTCTTTCCATAAAAAAGTAAAGTAAAGCTTGTTTGACTTAACAATGCCTCTAGAGCGTATTGAGTTTTGTATTATCGGCTATTGGACGTCAAACATATGGTCATTCTGACATATTTGTTTGGAGAAAATTGCTGCCATGACATAGGCTGCTCTTTTTGATAAGAAGCAAGGGGTCTTTTATATGCACTTTCCCACATATAGGACAGCACATACCACAGCCTTTGATGAACCAGTTGTGGACCACTGGTTAGAACAGAAAATAACCCAAACTGCAAATGGGTCCACTGAGCAGAATCGATCAAAATGGCCGACACATTCACATGTGGACCCGCTACTGCCTGAGCTACACCCTGCTCCCCCTCTTTCCACAAGTGAAGGTATGAATGCAATAATTATCTATAACAAAATGTCATCCTAATAAATTAGTGTTGCATTTATCTCGACAATAATAATTCCTGTAAAGTAATTTGCTTTCCCCCCGCCAGTAATTGATGGCAAATTCAAGGAAACTAGCTCTCTTTTAGGTTTAGTATTTCCCCCAGTACTTTTTTAACCCTGTTTATTCGGCATGTATGAAACGCGAAGTAGGCACAGTTATTTACGAGTAGAAATCTCAGTACAGTAAAACCTCTCTTGTTTGTTTGTTGTTTTACGTCCTAGCAACATCTAAGGTCATATCAGGACGGGTACCGACTTGTGACAGTGCGCACTCATGACGACTTTATAGTGCTGCTCCACTGGGAGACCAGGCCACCAGCACCATGACCTGATATCCCACTCATTCACATTATCCTGACACTGAGCACACCAGTCCTTGCCCTATCCTAATAATGGCGAGCGCCTGGCTAGGAAGCGACAAGTACACATTTTTATGTCATTGCTTTGACTTGACTAGGGTTCGAACCCACGATCCCATGGGTTTGGATCCCCCGATCTCCCAAAAGTAAAACCTCTCTAACCGACCATCTCCACAGATCGACCACTCCCCTTTATCGATTGCTTTATTTGGGTCCCAAACGATCACCCATACAATACTATTGTAACTAATATAGTAATGAAAAAAAGCTCCCTAAACTGACCACATCCCTAAACGGACCATTTAAAGTCGGTCCCATGGTCGGTCGATTTAGAAATTTAACTGTACAGTAGAACCTCTCTAACAGACCATCTCCACAGATCGACCACTCCCCTATAGAAATTGCTTTATTTGGGTCCCATTGGAAGGATATTCTAACGCTCTAACCCGACCATCTCCCTAAATGGACCACTTAAAGTCGGTCCCATTATCGGTCGATTTAGATAGCTCTAACTGTAGTTACAAACCATCCACTTCTAATACATCCTAAATACAAGAATTTACGTTTTGTAGGAAAAGCTAATATTATTAACAAAGCAGATATTGTTCTCTGCACTTATCAGCTAGACATACATGAATCCAATAAAGCCATGCCATAACACAGGAGTTACAGGATCGTTCTAAGTCTAGGTCACTTTTAATCGTCATAGATTAACGATTATCTACAAAGCTGACTCTTAATTTAACTGCATGAAAAGATGACGTAGTGGCGTGCTGTAATTTAGCTGTTATCCTATTTCATTTGATGGTCATCCATACTGAACCACAATATATGTGTTATAATGCCGAATACTACAGTAAAGCCTCTCTAAATCGACCGACTTTGGGACCGACTTTGAGTGGTCCATTTAGGGATGTGGTCGGTTTATGGAGTTAGAATATGTTTATGATGGTATTGTTGGGACCCAAATAAAGCGATCGGTATGGAGGAGTGGTCGATCTGTGGATGTGGTGAGTTAGAGAGGTTTTACTGTATATCACTTCTGAATAGATATACATGTATATATACATAATTGTGGCGTGCGGGGGACCCACCCACCAATTACCCCGATAGCTTGGGGGGGGGGGGCACTCTACCAATGCGCCAAGGAGGAATAATATATAGAGTACATGTTTCCCTTGCATTTATACTCGTATAATGCGTTATACATCACATCTATATATATATAACGATGCACACTTCCTCGGGAATGACTGGCGGCTATATAATTTCCACACACCGGTGGTGCCGCTGTACATAGCGACTAAATGTACACACAAAATATAACCATGCGGCATGGAAAATATTTTCTTGATTATTTATATTCACATAATATATTACATATCACAACTATATATATATGGATATAGCTAAATATGCATATGGTATTAATGAATGATTAATAAAATAGCTATGAAGATACATCTCATATATTTTTGTTGTTGTTGAAGATTTATACTGCCTATCATGGATAAGCCTGAATAGGCTTGTTTTCACCATTAGACAATTTGTTGATAGAAAGCCAGAGCCTACACTTTTACCGACCCAAGGGATTTTTAACCTCCCACACCACATAGACATGGTATGAGAGCAACTGGCCTTTGATGTCGCTGTAAGTTATACACAGCAGTGGAAATCCAAATTGGCAGAGATGGGGGCATGCGGAATCGAACCACCGACCTTCAGGTTAGGAGTCCGACCTAGAAAAAATTCAGACACTCTAACCACTCTGCCACAGAGAACAGTAATATATACCGTATAATTGAGAGCATATATATATAATTTACATTTATATATATATGTACTATATAATATATTATGTGGATATAAATAATGGCAGCCCCTTAATATTTCTCTCTAACCATCTTAACCTCCATGTTATTCAGTATGGAGCAAGCATTCTCTCCTCCTTGCCTCCTGTACACCGTGAGCCAACTGTCACTCTGTTCACTTTCAACTATTTATATATATATATATATATATATATATATATATATATATATGTCTTCACCACCAGCGGGCTGCTAATACCATCTATTATACACTCACAGTGCATATCCCGGGCGCCATGACCATATGCTGGCCGGCTGAGGAGAACGAGGCCTTGGCAACCCTTATAGACGCGAGGCAACGTGCTTGGATCAAAGGTTGGCAGCAACGAGCGGAGCCGCCCGCTGTGGCACTGCCACGTAAAAAGTGGCCACCATGATATTGTGTCCTATATTGATGTCTTCATTAACCGGTCCGCACTGCGGAGGTTGGTAGGGAGATGGCCGTCAGCGGCTGGCAGCAGTCGGTGGGAATATTACAGTAATGCTGCCAGTGGCAGTCTGTGAGTCTCTGCTCTGTTCGACTCAAGCCCAAGCTCTTGCCGATCCACTGAGTGCGGTCAATAAACAGAGGGCGAATCGGTAGAGCGCAGCACTCTTGTGTGGAAAGTTAGTTTTACTTAACGACTAGAGCACATTGATTTTTAACATCGCCTATTGGATGTCAAACATATGGTCATTCTGACATAATTCTTTTGAAAAAATCCGCTGCCGCCACGTAGGCCACTCTTTCCGATAAGCAGCAAGGGGTCTTTTATATGCACTTTCCCACAGACGGGACAGCACATACCACAGCCTTTCACGAACCAATTGTGGACCACTGGTTCCTGTGTGGAAGGTCAGGAGTTCAATTCCCAGTCGAATCAAACCAATGACTTATAAAATTGATACTTGTCGCTTCCTAGCCAGGTGCTCGGCATTATTAGGATAGGGAAAGGACTGGTTGGCACGGTGTCAGGATAATGTGACCTGAGTGGGATATTGGGTCATGGTGCTGCTGGTCTGGTGTCTCAGTGGGGCAGCACTGTAAAGTCACCATGAGTGTGCACTGTCACAAGGTGGTATCTGTCCTGATATGGCCTTAGATGTTGCCAGGACGTAAAACTCCAACAACCAACCAACCAATAAACAAAGCTGTATTACTATTAGGAGCTGCTCTTCATGTTAAATAATTACTAGTTAAAGCTTAACACTTTTTGTTTTTGATTTGGAGTTAAAGTTACATCGTCCGATGGTTTTGAGTTTCTCACATTCTCTGCGATAAATATATTAGGTTGATCATTATAACACACCTTGCTTTAGCTTGGGGTAATTTTAAATGGCTGACTTTTGAGATATTTGAAGTGCAACCATGTACAATTAATGTTGGCAGGGATACCAAAACTCTGACACCATAGGCTTCTGCAGTAACAGGTTCTATTAACTTGCCTCAGTATTCCGTTCAGTGTGGTGACAAATGTTGAATAAGTGTACCAATATGTAAGTTATATATGTAGAATCAAATTTAGATAATTGCTTTGGTTTTGAAAATTTGATATTTTCATCAGACTATACAGCTCTAAAGCTTAAAATTATTTTTTTTAATTATTTTTGATTTGGTGTTAAGTGATTTGGTGTTGATTTTGTGGTGGGGGCGGGGGGGGGCGTGTTGCAGTGTTGCAGATCAATGGAGATAGATACAATGGTGTACCATGACGGTGATCGGTAGAGCCGGAGGTTTAATGGTGGGTAGTTGGAAGATGGCGGACATTATGGTAGTGGTGGTGATTAGTGATTGGTTATTAGTGATTGGTGATTGGTGATTGGTGATTGGGGATTGGGGAAGATTGGTTGTTTGTGGGAATTTTACGTTCTGGCAACATCTAAACTCATATCAGGACAGGTACCGACTTGTGACAGTGCACACTTATGGAGACCTTATAGTGCTGCCCCACTGGGAAATGAGGCTGCCAGCACCATGACCCGATATCCCACTCAGTCTCATTATCCTGACTCTGAGCTAACCAGTCCTTGCCCTGTCCGAGCACTAGGCAAGGAAGCGACAAGTACCAATTTGATAAGTCCTTGGTTTGACTCGACCGGGAACCGAACTCCCGATCTGCCACACGTGAGCGCCGCGCTCTCCGATTCGGCCACCGCCGCGCTCTTCGATTCGGCCACCGCCGCGCTCTCCGATTCGGCCACCGCCGCGCTCTCCGATTCGGCCACCGCGCCCGGTTATTGGGGAAGGTGGTACTAGCTAGAGGCAGTGTGCACCTTGTATGGTAGAGTACTAGGAGGAGCACATAGAATTGGTTTTGAATAAGAGAGGGGTGAGATAGGTGAGCTGAAACGGACATTTATAAGAATGTAGGGGAAGGATTGGGATTTAGGTTACGGAGTCATATCCAGATATGGGATATGCAGAGTGGAAAGGGGGCGAGGATCGTGGGGGGGGGGGGGCGCAGGGGGAGGGGGAGGGTAAGGGGAACTAGGCTGTTATACGGTGGGAATCGGGGTGGCTGGGGCAGGGTATTGAGGAGGATGTCAGATTTAAGGATTTAATTATCAATATATAAATTCGTCTTGCTGCAAAGTGTGTAAATCAAGGACAAAGTCAGATGACTACTGTGGTGGAAACCCTGATTTATTTGTTCAAGGCTTATGGCTGAGCAAAAAAGCCCTACCATACATCATATAAAGCTAAAAAAGGTTCAAGCGAATGGCGATTTGGGCCGGGGCGGCACCGGAAGTGACGGTGATGTCAGCAGACCCGGAGAAAATCGTATATCATAGAAGCGAATAAATAAGTAATAATAATAATAAATAATAAAAGGCAGCATCACCAATCTATATACATATAATGCTTATATTCCACATAAAAATTAGGAGTGAGGTGTCAGTAGTTTGGATGTAGGGTGCAAAGGATGATGGGTCGATATCGGGTCGGGGTGCAGAGAATGGCGGTGTGCGGCTGTGGAGTAAATGCGCTTGTTTGTTGGGGTTTTTACACCCTATCAGCATCTCAGGGAATATATGATTAAAAGGGGTGAGTGCTGCGAGATGGAGAAGCTTGAAGGTACCTGAGTTTTAATGGAAGGTTGGAGATGAGATTCGAGTTAAAGGAATTTAGAGTTGCGTAGAAAGGGTGGTAAGCTTGCAACAACAACAAAACAAGATTATAATGACTATAAAGAATTAGAAAACGAAGAGGAAGAAGAGAAAGAAAAGAAAGAAGAAGAGAAATGAAACGAACAAGAAGAAGCAGAAGAAAAAGAACAAGAAAAAGGACAAGAAGAAAACGAGAACGAAAAAGAAGACAAAGAAGAACAAAAAGCAGAAAACCCAAAGCCTCCCCTCCCCCCCCAGCCTCCCCTCCCCCCCAAGGGGGGGGGAGGGGAGGCTGGGGAGAGCAGCGTGGTTCAAAATGGTGCCGGGTGGATGTTGGCAGATAAAGATGAGTGCGAGGGAAAGAGACAGATGGAGAGGGAGGGAGAGGGGGAGAGAGGGGGGAAAGGGAAGGAGAGAGAGGGAGAGAGAGTGGAGAGGGAGATAGAGAGAATGAGAGGGAGGGAGAGGGGGAGAGAGGGGGGAAAGGGAGTGAGAGAGCGGGAGAGAGAGTGGAGAGGGAGAGAGGAGGAGAGGGAGGGCGAGGGGGAGAGAGGGGGCAAAGGGAGCGAGAGAGAGGGAGAGAGAGTGGAGAGGGAGACAGAGTGGAGAGGGAGAGAGAGAGGAGAGAGGCAGAGAGAAATGAGAGAGAGAGGAGAGAGAAATATATATAGAATAAGATGGCAAAAGTTGTGTTGGAAAAAAAGATTCCGAGGTTATAGTAAGCATTCAGGGCCCGTATTCATGTGGAGGTGCCAGGGCCCGTATGCATGGAGTGGTGTTAGCGGTGTGTGGTGTTAACCCTCTAACACAGGGTAGCTAACACCGGTTATCAGCGCCGTCGAGAACTATGTCACGCCGTATGCATGGGCGCTTAAACGGTGAGTGTTAGCTATATGTGAATTAATTTATTCATTATGGAAATTTCTCTGAGCCTGTTGCCGGCGAGCACCTGGTTGGGCCTAATATATTGCCTTCTCTACCCACCGGGAATCAGCGTTACTGTTACTGAGGCGGCGGCGGCGGTAGACAGTATGGATATCGACATCCATGCGCCGGCGGTGGCGATTTGTTTACTTTACATTCGTTGATTCAAAAATATTAATATCTCTGCCGATGTAGCGGCGGCATGAATTTCGCTTCATTTTTAGGGTTAATTTGCTTAAATTTTACTTATTGCGTATTTAATTCTGTTAAATATGATAGCATTGAATAGATTTGGGCTCCATCCTGACACTAACCTAACACTAACACCGCTGTAAACCTGCTATGGGCTGGGGTTAGAATCTCCGAATTTAAGCTCGCGGTATTAGGCCTAACACTGCTCCATGCCTCCCGACTTTTCGGCGCTAAACCAGAAATCCCTCCCTAACCGCGGTTTGCCTTGCTAACACCGCTCCATGCATACGGGCCCAGGGCCTTAACCACGGTTAGGGTAGCTCCACCCAGCTAATGGTGGAAAATTCTTATTCATTTCCCGGTGCCAGCGCTAACCGCCGACCGTAGCCTAGGCTAAGCTATCCCGTTTTCAAACCAGGGTTAACTGGAAGCCGCGCTGGTTAGTGTGCGTGTCTGGGTCTCAATCTATTAAATGCTATCATATTTAACAGAATTACATACGCAATAAGTGACATTTCATCAAATTAACCCGAAATGCGAAGCGATATTAACGCTGCTGCCGCATCAGCGGCGATATTAATATTTTCGAATCGACGAATGTAAAGTAAACAAATCGCCGCCACCGCAGCGACGTCAATATCCATACTGTCCAACGTCAACTAAACATGGCCGCCGCCATCGCCGCCATATCGGCGGCAATATATTTGGCCCAAATCTATTAAATGCTGTCATTTTTAATGTAATTACATACGCCATAAGTGAAATTTAATCAAATTAACCCTAAATTCGAACCGATATTAACGCTGCTGCCGCATTGGCGGCCTTATTCATATTGTCAAATTGACGGAATTCCCAAATCTATAAATAATGTCATGGTTAGCTATCCGCCCCAGCTTGGACATTGGTGCATACGCCTTGACCTAATTAACCAAGGCCCAGAGCTAGCGTGTAGCACCGGCTAAGCCTAACTCCGATTCATGCATACGGGCCCTGATGTATAGTTAGAAACGCTATTTGATCAAACATTGCTAAGGAAGCTATCAGATGAAATATAAATAACTTGAGAGGAAGTCAACTAGAGAGACTGAAAGGCTATGCGATCAGGCATTTGTTATGGAAGCCATCAGATGAAATATAAATAACTTGAGAGGCGCTCACGATCGAGCTGAATTTCCGGGACGGAATTAATTCTTTTGACAAAAAAAAATAAGGATCAAAACAATTTCATCCCGCATAGATAAATAACACATGTAGGTGTGCAACTCAGTGTATGGCGGTCGTTATATGTCATATACTTGTGTTTCTTAGATGATTTCTTTGGGTTTGTTTGTTGTTTTACATCCTAGCAACATCTAAGATCATATCAGGACGGGTACCGACTTGTGACAGTGCGCACTCATAGTGACTGTATAGTGCTAGGCTCCATTAGGAGACAAGGCCGCAAGCACCATAACCCAATATTCCACACAGTCACATTATCCTAACACTGTTATATCCTATTAATGCCAAACACCAGGTTATGTAGCGACAAGTATCAATTTTATGTCATTGGTTTGACTCGGCTGGGATTAGAACTGTCGACCTTAATGAAGACTGGTTTCATAATAAGCGAGCAGGAATCTTTTTTTTGTTCTTTTTTTTTGGGTCCATTAGTTGTTTAAGCAGGGGAAATTTCAGTCATAGATGACTGGTCTTCCTCTTTCCACTGCTGGTCGATAGAAAGCCCGAGCCTACACTTTTACCGACCCAAGGGATTTTTAACTTCCCACACCACATAGACATGGTATGAGAGCAACCGGCCTTTGATGACACTGTAAGTTATACACAGCGGTAAAAATCCAAATTGGCAGAGATGGGGGCAAGGGCAATCGAACCGCCGACCCTCAGATTAGGAGTCTGACCTAGAAAAAAGTCAGACACTCTAACCACTCCACCACAGAGAACGCAGCATATTAAAGTTGCATAGTCCGATGGGTTTGAGTTTCTGTCATTTTCTGAGATAAATATATTAGGTTGATCGCTACAATCTACCTTAATTTAGTTTGAAGTAATTTTTATTTTATATGGCTAAAGTTTAAAATATTTGAAGTGTAAACATGCCAAATTAATTTTGGCAAGCATGCCAAAAACGCTGACACCATAAGCTTCTGTGGTAACAGGTTCTATTAAATTGCCTCAGTATTTATTCCCTTCTCTGCGGCAACAAATATTTAATAAGTGCACCAGTATCTAAGTTAGATATGTAGAATCAAATCTAGATAATTGCTTCAGTTTTGACAATTTGATGTTTTGATCGGACTATGCCGTTTTAAGCAAATACTCTGTTCTGCCTCACAAAAGGGGGTAGGGGTGGGGGTGGGGGGGGGTGATTAGTTGAAATGTCATGTGATTAGAATGGAATCCAATATGTGCATTGCATTGCAATGACAGGTGAGCGAAATGAAGCAATATAGAGACAGGTGTTATCACGTGGGGTAAGTTATGTTCAGGACGTGAGCGAAGATCCATACAGAGGCATACAATTTACAAAGCAAATCGCTCTCTATATATATCATCATCATGCGACAAAGACTGCTTTCATTACTTGACTGCCACTCTCCATTTAGCTCTCTGCTGTGAGAGTTGCGTTCATGAGTCGGTCTTAATGTCTCTCAGCTTCAGGTTTCTCTCTATATATATATATACAACTCTAGAATTCAGGTACAGTAAAACATCTCTAACCGACCACTGCCACAGATCGACCACTCCCCTATATCGATCGCTTTATTTGGGTCCCAAACGATCGCCCATACAATACCATTGTAACAAAATGAAAAACTCCCTAACGCGACCACCTCCCTAAATGGGCCATTTAAATTAAAGTCGGTCCCATGGTTGGTCGATTTAGAGAGTTTTGACTGTAATTTGTCAATCCCATATCAATAAAGACCCTGCACATTATCAAGCGTTTTGCAGTAATTAATTAAAGCTGCATAGTTCGATGAAAATATAAAATTTTCGAAACCAGAACAATTATCGGGATTTGATTCTACATATCTAACTTAGATACTGCTGCACTTATTAAGCATTTGTCGCCACACAGAAGGGAATGCCGAGGCAATTTAATAGAACCTGTTACTGCAGAAGTCTATTTTGTCCGAGTTTGAGTGTGCTTGCCAAAATTAATTTTACACTTCAAATATCTCAAAACATAAACATTTAAAATAAAAGTTTCTTTAATCTAAAGTAAGGTAGATTATATATATATATATATATATATATATATATATATATATATATATATATATATCAATCAATTCAATCTATTTATCTCACTAAAATGACAGCAACTCAAAATCATCGGACTATGAAACTTTAATTCTATTCCCATGCATACTATGCTCCCACCAATGATATGTCTGAGCACACCAGTTTTGGTGAGAGCCTGTGCATTAAATAACCGGCATAGAATGTCTGCTGAGTGAATTTGGGGTCAGGCCTGTTCAGTCACATATCTCCGTACAGTGTGCGCACTGCTATGGCTATATACATTTACAGACTCCTAAATGTCCATTTGTCCACGCAGCTTAATACGATGAGGCAGTATTTATGAACTATCCACTGACCTTCCTCAGGCCAGCGACTATGTATACACACCCCACTCAGCACTGCCATATTCAGTGCGTGCTTAGTTGCACCGTCTCACCACCAGGCGGCAGCACCCTACTCGCGCCGCCGCTCTCGCTGCCGCAGACGCCCGGCCCACCTGTGATAACGTGATCATCGCAGAGATGATGATCGAAATGGAAAAACAGATAAATGTTGAAACCATGTACTAGTAGAGGGCGCAGTGATGACGCACGCCCGGCGGCAGCCAATGGGGAGCCGGCTCTCGAGTGGTGGGAGGGAGGGCCGGGGAGTGGGAGGGTGGGATGGCGGGTGGGCGGGTGATGGGAGCCGGCTGGGCCGGGTGGGAGGGAGGGGGCGCGGCGCCTGTAGTGTTGGCTTGGAGGTTCCCAATGGCAATACACGTCTCGATTCCCCCCCCCCCCCATCCCTCCATTTCTCCTCAGCCCCCCCCCCCCATCGCCCCCCCCTCTCTCATCCCAACAGTGTAGCCTCGAATGCACCAACCATTCCACTATGTAAATCAACCAATGCACATCATTTCAAACTCACTGTCTTGGCATTGGGCCGGGTAGGATATCGGTCAGAGGAGGTGAATGGGGTGGGAGGATGAAGGTGGGGAGTGTTGGAGATGTGGGTGTGGGTGGAGTGTGAGTGGTGTGGTATAGGTGGTGCTTGGGTGGGGGGGGGGGGTAGAGAGTGATGGTGATCTCTCTACCTATGTGGTTGAATTATGACGGGATTCGGCGTGGAGTGTGTGAGTGAAGGGGGGGGGGGAGGGGAGGGAAAGAGGGAGTGTGTGTATTGAGGGGAGAGAGAGAGTGTGCGTAGGGGAGGGGAGGGAGGAAGAGATAGTGTGTGTGTTGAAGGGAGCGAGAGAGAGTGTGTAGGGGAAGGAAAGAGTGTATGTAGGGGAGGGGACTGAAGGAGAGAGGCAGTGTGTGCTTTGAGGAGAGCCAGAGAGAGAGAGTGTGTGTAGGGGAGGGAGTGAGTGTGTGTAGAGAGGAGGGATAGAGTGTGTGTATGGGAAGGAGAGAGAGTATGTGTGTGGAGATGAGGGAGAGAGTGTGTGTGTAGAGGGGAGGGGAAGAGTGTGTGTCTGGAAGGGAGGGGGAGAAAGTGTGTGGAGAGAGAGTATGTGTGGAGGGGAGGGGGAGAGTGTGTGTGGAGCGGAGGGAAGGTGAGTGTGTGGAGAGAGGGTATGTGTGGAGGGGAGGGGGAGAGAGTATGTGTGGAGGGGAGGATGAGAGAGTATGTGGAGGGAAAGGAGGGTGTGTGTCTGTGGAGGGGAGGGAGGGAGAGGCAGAGTATGTGTGTGGAGATAAAGTAGAGCGAGTGTGTGGAGGGAGGAGAGAGAGTATGTGTGTGGAGGTGAGGGAGAGAGAGTGTGTGGAGAGTGGAGAGGGAGTATTGTGAAGGGGAGGATGAGAGAGTATGTGTGTCGAGAGGAGGGATAGAGAGTGTGTCTGGAGGGGAGGGAGAGTGACGGCGAGAGAGAATGGGAAGTAGAATTGCAAGGTGTGTGAGTCTACTTCTGTATGTGACATTCATTTGTTTGTGGTCTAAATATGACTAAGGTGGCCGGCCCGGGTTTGAATATTGAACATTTCTGGTGTATCCGGCTGTGTCCGTGGCAGCCGCTTGAGGCGTGGGCCGCCCGGGGGTTAGTCAGGCCTATTACAAATACACATTGCAGCCATCATCTCCAACGTCCTCCATTGTGGTTCCACTGTGTGGTCAGTAGCGACTCATGTAGCTGGGTGACTATTCTCAGGGGCAGCCCCTGCTAAAGTGCTATTCTTAAATGCATTTTAGTACCTACATTTTTTATTCTTTTTTGGTAAATGTATTTTTTATTCATATATCTGTTGCCAGTGACATAGGACTGGTCTTCCGACCGTAAGTGTTGCAGTTATACTAGGTCTGTACACAAATGTTTTTTGGTCCTGTCTTGCTCCTTCCTGTTTTAGGTTTCCTTCTTCCTAAGATAGATAAGGACGCATGGATTAGTTGAATTTACTTATTAAGCATTTATTAAAAGTTAAGTATGTAAATATCCTAATCATCTGATATTTATACACTGAGTAAGACGTTGGAATATATGTGATGTATAACGAATTATGCGAGTATAAAGATACGTAAGGGAATTATGATCATTATTGTTATACGCCGTAAGATCCAACACTATACCGGTGGTGCCACCTGCAGCCTCCTCTACTCCACCGGATGTAGACCAGTGTCACTCACACTGGAGGATGTATATATATATATATATATATATATATACATCCTATATATGTATATATCTGGTAAAAAAACCTCTGTAACCGACAACCTCCACAAATCGACCACTCCCCTACATCGATCGCTTTATTTGGGTCCCAAACGATCGCCCATACAATACCATTGGATCAATTAAAAAAAACTCCCTGAACCGACCACCTCCCTAAATGGACCATTTAAAGTCTGTCCGATGGTCGGTCGATTTAGAAAGGTTTTACTGTATACATATATATATATATATAATATATATATATATGTGTGTGTGTGTCATGATCGGAGACAGCGATAAATGTCAAATCTAAAGCGTTGTCATGGAGAGCATACGACATGTGTAGGGCACTGACGTCAGTGGAGTTCGGCGAAGTGACAGCATCCATAAAGTGGCAAACTAACGAGTCAGCAGAAAGAGTTAAGCAACAATCACACGGTCTCACACAGAGTGCTTTACAACGGAACATAATCAGTCGCATCGGCCACTAATTGCAATTTATATCTAGGTCTCTCTGCCCACTATTTCTGCTCCCCGTCAGGCTACGTCACCCCTTATATTATAACTAAACACACACCCTCATAGAACATGGATCTTTTGGCTAACCCCCAATAACTGTTCAGACTCAGAGTAGGTCAAACCAACAACGGGTGGCCATGGTGATTTGATTCCTTATTTCGCTTATATTTGTGGAATTAATCAGTTCTGTTGCAATATTGGAAAAGGTGGATGTGATTAGTCATTTTAAAGCTGTCGTTTTTATGTCTCATTGTGTGTATGCATATAATATATATATATATATATAATATAATATTTATATAAAATATGCATATATATATATATATAGTTAGTATATGTATATATGTGTATAAATCATCGGTATGAGGTATTTTCCTATTATTATTATGATCCGTTATCGTCCATTAACGGACTCAGAGTGATTTGCTGCAGCACATTCGCCTATGGTGGCGCCGCCACCAGCAGTTCTTTGTACTTATTCTTCAGTCTTTGTATAGATCACTTGCTGCGAAAAGCATATACAGTGATAGAAATAAGCAAAAATGTTCACTTGTTCTTAGGACAAGTCTGGTGTTTTTCAGTTATCCCTCTGAATTTTCACTTGTCCATAATTTTAATTTGTTCAACGGAAAAGCTCAAGCCATATTCTACGTGTCCATCCATGCCTACTCTCACTTGGTTCGGACAAGTAGACAAGCTTTTTATTCCGAACGCTGCATTGTACACATTGATATGATGGCCTAGATATAATGGCATATTGAACGTTAGTATAATTGAAAGCATAGCTGATGTCATATTATATATATATATATGTATATATATATATATATATATCATCATCATGCTGTCAGTCGCGATGCGACAAAGACTGCTTTCATTACTTGACTGTCGCTCTCCATTTTTTTGCGGTTGCACATTTCATGAAAGCTGCCCGCAAAAGTGTTGAAGTGCTGCTGGCTTTTGCAAGTTACCAGCGGCACTCTCTCGGGGAGCAAATAGAGGTCTCACACTGGCAAGAACATGTCCAGACAGGCGCAAAACTATTTGTCCCTGCAATGGCTGGTCGGGAGATGTTGGGAGATCCATACATCAACCGCCCTTGATGCTACCACCGTGACATGGTTTCCTGTTCAGGGTTTGCTCCCTTATGCTAGGTACACACCTACCGTTTTTCCGCAACCACCTACCGTATTCGATCAAAAATTGCCCAAAAGTCTTGAGGTGTGCACTCCCCTAGCACACCTACCGATTGCGATTCGCGACTTAAAACTCAATTTTAGGGCTAAAAGTGTCTCCTTACGATTGCGATTCGCGATTCGAAAAATGAATCGGCCCGTTTTCAGTTTTAAGCGGGTCGGGTCGGGTCGCGAGTTTTAGTGCGTGAGTCATAAATGGTAGGTGTGTACCTAGCATTAGCCTTCGGTTCTGTCAAGAACCTCTACCACAAGGCAGTGGTTTACAACTCTGCAGGGCAGGGGCGTCAAACTCCCTGAGGTATTGCAATACCTGCATATATATAAAGTGGGATAACGACCCTAAGCAGCAGCCCGGAGACTTAATCACAGTATAAATGCATATTTATGGCATCAGTACATATGCAATGATGGAAAATTACACCCAAATCTCCATAGAGTATTAAACAAACAAAAAAAGTAGCAACCGGTGCCCTCGGATTGACACATGAATATGAAAATGGTCTATTGTGTGAGCATGTGTTCTGTTCACTCACCACCAGGCACCATCACACTGTGCGTTCATGGTTTTCAGTTTCTGTAATTTTCTGGGATAAATACATTAGATCGATCGTTATAATCTACATTACTTTAGTTTGAAGTAACTTTGCTGTAAAATGAGTAACTGGGGAGACATTAATTGTGGCATTCTTGTCAAAACTATGACCCCATAGGCTTCGGCGGTAACATGTTGGATATATAGAATCAAATGTATGTAATAGGGCTGTCACACTACGACGTAAGAGCCAATGTAAGCCTGACTTAGGTGATGTTTCGTCATTATGTTGAGGTATGCTGGGTTATGTTATGCCAACGTCAGACTGACATCGAGCTACGTCACATTGCATCGTGTTACGTCGGCGCGTGCCAAGGTTTTCAACATGTCCAAAACTTTCGACGTAGCTCGATGTGAAGCTGTGATCCCGGGATCACGTCACGCTGAAGTTACGCCAACGTTAGACGAGCATCACAGCTGCATCGGTGATGTTAGATCCACATTCCCTTACGTCAGAGTGACGCACAGTCGGGGAGGAATGCGTGGCCAGCGTTAAGTCAACGCTGGTCTAACGTATCACAACGTCGGCCGAACGCGTCTGTGATGCGTGGCGAACATCGCTCCAACGCTTCGCTAACGTGTCCGGACGTACTTGATGTCGTTGACGACCCTCTAGCGTGCGCACAACATCTGTGATGTCATTCAAATGTGTTCTGAACGTGGTGTGAACGTGTTGCCTTGGTTCGGGTGCTTTGACTGACATCGGCCCACGTTCCGGTCATGTTAGACTAATGTCAATTACGCTGCATCGACGTCCAACTTGTGCCGCAATTTGCATACTATGCTGAGAACTTTGACGTAATATAATTATTTTCACGTTGTGCCTACACTGACGTCGTTACGTCATAGTGTGACAGGGCCTTAAGTGTTTTGGTTTTGAAAAATATATGTTTCATCGGACCATGCAACTTTTAACTGACTTAGTATTATTCCCTTCTATGCAGCAACAAAAGATGAATAAATGAACCAGTATCTAACTTATTCTAAGTTCGACACGTTGTTTGGTTGTTGGAATTTTACGTCCTGGCAACATCTAAGGTCATATCATTATCAGGATGTTGGGTATGTAGGTTCAAATCTAGATAAGTATTTTGTTTTAGAAATGTTGAGGATTTTATCGGACCACGCAGCTTCATGGAACCGACTTTGAATGGTCCATTCAGGGAGGTGGTCGGTTGAGGGAGTTGTTTTCATCATTACAATAATACCATGGGCGATCGTGTGGAACCCAAATAAATCGATCGATATAGGGGAGTGGTCGATCTGTGGAGATAGTCGGTTAGAGAGGTTTTACACACACACACACACATATATATATATATATATATATATATATATATATATATACACACACACACGTTCACTCTCACTAATTGATCGTCCATGTATGTAGGCCTATGTGCTTTTTTCACTACAGGAAATGTCCATTTCTGCACATTGATTACCACTGCCCGAAGCAGAGTCTGTACAGGGGAGTGGTGTGTGCGGGGTGGGGGGTGCCAGTGTCCAAGTGTTTTCCTGCCATTAACGGGTTACGTAAACCTCATGAAAATGACGGCACCACGGACACTGACACTAACAGCCGATGGCGTCTAAACCAAGCGTGGGGTTTTCTGGCCGGTTTTGTTGCCGGTTTTGCTGCTACTAGTGCTAGGCAGGCTTTGCTGTTATGCAAGATCTGATGGCTTTATGCGTGATATTAGCTTCCGACAAATGGGCTTGTCATGTCCAGTGTGCATACACTGTCTGCTACATTATTTATGCAAATTGAATGACATAGCCCCTACCGCCCCACCCCCTCTCCCACACACCCCCTCTCGCCCCACCCCCACGCCCACCCCACCCACCATACTCACCAATCACCCATACCTGGCCTCCACCACCACCCTCTCCACGGCCCCCTAACACACAGCCACACCCACCAACCACTGAGGTTAGTCCAGTTGCCAGGTCCGACAATGACAAATCACATCACTCGCTTGCTGAAGGTGGCAGTTCCTATCACACATGTGTTATTTTAAAACAGGAATGCCCTATTCCCGGTGTCGCAGTTTCCACCCTCCGCCAGTTTCCGCCCTCCGCATACACTCAAATGCATTGTCAATGGTCTTCATACAGGAAAAGTGAAATATCTCTAAAACCACACCACCTAGAAACAAATCGCTTGGTACACATATAGAAAACATCTTTACCAAAAAGATTATATTAAATTTATTAGGTTAGGCTTCTTGATTTCTATTAATTTTGAATAAAGCTAATGTTTTGGACTGCGTGTACCATCAAACTCAAGGCATTGTCAATGGTCGTGAGCAATCTTCATACAAAAAATACAGAAAAAGTTAAATATCTCTAAAATCACACCACCTAGAAACAAATTGCTTGGTACACATATAGAAAACATCTTTACCAAAAACATTATATTAAATTGATAAGGATTTTGATGCATGCACAGAAGCGATGCGGAGGGCGGAAACTGGCGGAGGGCGGACACTGCGACATCGGCCAAATGGCACTAGTGCCGTATGAGTTTACCATAATATAGTTCTATAAGTATAACAAATAGTTGGATGGTTGTTGGAGTTTCACGTCCTGGCAACATGTAAGGTCATATTAGGATGAGTACCGACGTGTGACAGTGTGCACTCATGGCGACTTATAGTGCTGCCCCACCGGGAGAGCCAGCATCATGACCTGATATCCCACTCAGTCACATTATCCTGAGCCAACCGGTCCTTACCCTAGCCTAATAATGCCGAGCACCTGCCCAGGAAGTGCCAGGCATCAATTTGTAAGAAATTGGTTTGACTCGACCCCTGGGTTGAATCCCACGATCTACCAAAACGGGAGATGGATGCTCAACTCATTCGGCCATCCCATCTGGTCACGCGCTTTTATCAATTCAGGCAACACGTCTGGTAAATAGTTCATGATATGTGCAAGATAATGAAACCCTGAAGAATTTGATTATATATGAAGTGGGCGGACTATAATTAAGCTTTGGCCGGTGCAGGCTTGGGTCAAGCAACCCGCATTTGGAAATGCGGGCTGCTCGCCAAGACTGGCCCGCATTGGCCATCAAATGTGGGGAAGGGTTCACTGCTGTAACTCATTGCTAGGAGACGTGCCGCAACATCTCGCGTTACTCTCCTAGCATGTAGAAGGGTTGAGCGATCGGGCTCTGACCCATCTGACATGGTTTTGCACGCTCTAATGTTTTAGATGATGTTTTAGGCTTTAATTTTGGAAATTTGAAAGATTGTTAACTTTAAAAGATGGGAGGGGAAGTATCTATTCGTACTGGCGATGTTGATGAAATTAGATTGTGTTGGTAGGAACAGAAATAAAGTTGTGAGCTCTAAAACATGATTGCAACGTTCCTTGCATTCCTTACTCCTTATGAACAGGTCCCTTATTACATTAACCGCTATGGTCAACTCTATACCAATGATTCCTTATTATCTCTATTATTAAGGGCCTTCTGTTCAGTGGGCTGTATGTAGCCTACCACCCCCTCAGGGATCCAATAACCACCTTCTTAACTTAAACATGAATAACAAGTAGTAATATCTCGGGTGTTTATAAATGACAGCGACGGGGGGAGTACACCGGCTCCTTTATTTCGGAATAATATCAATTAATATACATCTACATATGGAAGGGGTAGAGCCCGTAGACAATGGAAGTAATAAATACATATTAAATGCGGGAGGGGTAGAGCCCATCTATATGTAGCACTCAGGCTGTCCACCCGTAGCTCGGAATTCTTCCAACGAAGGTGGTCAACTGGCGGAGGGATGGAGAGGCGGCGGCGGCCCGCGGAAGGCCCGGGAGACAAACATGGAATCATATGGAAATTATAAAGAACACAAATGGTTAAATATATATATATATAAGCAGCCATAATAATAGTCCTGATGGTTGACCTTCAAGTGGGCCTCAGCCTTCAGCTTCAACCCATTTGAAATAACTCCATCTGCCCACCTATTCGGACCATTGCATACGTCTACGTGCATGTAACAGGGTCTTTTGATTATAGTGCAGCAGAATGCATTAGTTGTGCATGCAGTGTTGACTCAGCATTATTATTATGGGATGCACATTAAAATAAGTGCTACACGATCTATTATGAGAGTGGAAATGACCAATAAGATCCCACCATTATTTTGTATTCCTTAGCATACATTCATTGCATGTAAATCCCACTGACTGCTGGCGCCACCTGTAGCTGCCCGGCGTTAATATTTGTAAATTACTTACACAGATAAAGTCTTATAAAAGACAAAAATCATCCGGTGCGACTGAACGTGTGGTGCGTCTGTTATGGCCGGGGGGGGGGGGGCGGTGGTGGCGTCACCTTCGATATGACGACGTTAAGCCAAACAAACAAACATTCTAAAGACACAGAGATGTATATATATGCATATTCAATATATTTATACATATATATATAACAACCAACAATAACCAACATCAAACAACAATGAGCGTGGGGCGCTCTCGTGGATACCTATTGACAAGCAACAACATAAAAAAATAGCAACTAACAATCGCAACTATCAATTACAACCAATAACAACCAACATTAACAACTAATATCAGCCAACAATAACACCAACCAACAATAATAACCAGCAATAACAACCAACAATGACAACTAACAATGACAACCAATAATGACAACCAACAATGATAACCAATAATGACAACCAACAATGACAACCAACAAAGATAACCAATATTGAAAACCAACAATGACAACTACCAATGACAACCAATAATGACAACCAACAATGATAACCAATAATGGTGACCAACAATGATAACCAACAATGACAACCAACAATGACAACCAACAATGACAACCAACAATGACAACCAACAATGACAACCAACAATGATAACCAACAATGAAAACCAACAACGACAACCAACAGCAACAACAAACACCGACAACCAACAACGACAACCCACAATGACAACCAACATTGACACCCAACAATGACAACCAACAATGACAACCAACAATGACAACCAACAATGACAACTAACAATGAAACAAATAATGACAACCAACAATGATAACCAATAATGACAACCAACAATGACAACCAACAATGACAACCAACAATGACAACCCACAATGACAACCAACAATGACAATCAACAGTGACAACCAACAATGACACCCCACATTGAAACCAACAATGACAACCCACAACGACAACCCACAGGAAACCAACGACAACCAACAATGACAACCAACACCAACAACAACAACCCACAATGACAACCAACAATGATAACCAACAATGTCAACCAACAATAACAACCAACAATGACAAGCAACAATGACAACCAACAATGAAAACCCACAATGACAACCAACAATGACAACCAACAATGACAACCAACAATGACACCCCACATTGAAACCAACAATGACAACCCACAACGACAACCAACAGGAAACCAACGACAACCAACAATGATAACCAACAACAAAACCAACACCGACAACCAACAACAACAACCAGCAATGACAACCAGCAATGACAACCAGCAACGACAACCAGCAATGCCAACCAACAACGAAACCAGCAACAACAACCAGCAACAAAACCAGCAACAGCAACCAGCAACAACAACCAGCAATGACAACCAGCAACGACAACCAATAACGACAACCAACAACGAAACCAGCAGCAACAACCAGCAACAACCAGCAGCAACAACCAGCAACGACAACCAGCAACGACAACCAGCACTGACAACCAGCAATGACAACCAGCACTGACAACCAGCAACAACAACAACCAGCAACAAAGCCAGCATCAACAGCCAGCAACGACAGCCAACAACAACAACCAACAACGACAACCAACAATGACAACCTACAACAAAAACCAACAATGACAACCAAAAATAACAACCACAAATCACCACTCCTGTCAAACACTACCACCAATAATAACCACCACCACCACCACCACCATCGACACCCATGTACCACCACCACCCCCACCCGCACCACCCTCACCACCTCACTCTACCATGGCCAGCATCCACACTAATTCTAAGCGCTCCCAGACTCACCCGTCTGTACTTAGTGACGCAACAAGGTAGTAGTTAGCTTTCACCCACCCATCCACCACCCACGCACCAACACCCCACCCACCCACCCCACCCACCCCACCCACCACAACCCATCACTCCCACTCATCAGCGTGAACAACAAAACATTACCACCATTAAGTTTGGGCGTCCTGCGCGCTGGGCACAATTTGTCGGCGGGCGACGCCAACAATCCCATGCAAATGGCTGCTAAGTATGCAATATGAGGCGCGTCGTCACCCTTATTCAAGTCTTAATCTCGTATGGCACCGAGAGCCCACTGTTAATAGGAACTGGGCGGCGCGCTCCAGCTATGGTTATCGCCTTGCTGTGGAATATGGACGTGATTCTATGCCGTTCTATCCACCTCATTCCACACCGGTTAGCGGCAAGGTAATGTCAAAGTGGATCCAGCATACTAAGTAGATTCATATGTCTATCGACTGGATATCTATCATTGTATCAAGTATGTGTGCATGTGTATCAAGTGTTAACATAGCAAGTATATATATATATATACTAATATAGAAAGTATATATAGAAAGTATATATAAAAAGGATATATAGTATTAGAAAAGATATATAGAAAGGATATATAGAAAGGATAAATAGAAAGTATAAATCGCAAGGATATATATAGAAAGTATATAGAAAGTATGTATAGGATAGATATATATATATATATTTCTATACCGCTCCATCCACCTCATTCCACACCGGTCAGCGGCAAGGTAATGTCAAAGGTGAACCAGCATACTAAGTATATATATCTATCAAGTATGTGTGCATGTGTATCAAATGTTAACATAGCAAGTATATATACTAATATAGAAAGTATATATGGAAAGTATATATGGAAAGTATATATAAAAAGTATATATAGAAAGGATATATAGAAAGGATATGTAGAAAGGATATCTAGAAAGGATATGTAGAAAGGATATGTAGAAAGGATATATGGAAAGTATATATAGAAAGTATACATAGGAAGTATGTATAAGAAGGATATATATAAAGGATATGTAGAAAGGATATATTGAAAGTATAAATAGCAAGTATATATAGAAAGTATATATAGAGAGTATTTATAGACTAGATAGATATATATTTCTATACCGTTCTATCCACCTCATTCTTCTCCGGTTAGTGGCAAGGTAATTTCAAAGTGGAATATTAAGTAGATTCAGATGTGTATCAACTGAATATCTATCAAGTATGTGCATGTGCATCAAGTGTTAACATAGCAAGTATATATACTAATAATAGTGATATAGAAAGTATATACACACATGATATATAGCAGGTATAGATAGCAAGTATGAATAACAAGTATATATTTGGAAAGTGTAAATAGAAAGTATATATAGAAAGTATATATAAAAAGTATATATAGAAAGTATAATGTAATGTAATATAATGAAATGGTCAAAAACAATTATTGAAAGAGTAGAGGAGTTATTTTCTTTATAGAATTTGTATTCTTACACTTTGGAGGGATAAAGTGAAGACCTAAGATGGCATTATTTAAAAAAACAAAACATATTCATTCCAAAATTATGGTGTTTTATAATAAACATGTACTTCTAAGGGCATCAATATGTGACATGGAGAATATAGACTCTTCTACAGACCAGTAGGCCTTTATTTTGTATAGAGTATTACTTTTGAATCAATGAAATAATGAAGGGACACTCTCACTTGAAATAAATGCATATCATGGATGCAAATCATGGTGCCTTTTCCTAAAACTTCCAGGGTGATCAAGCTGGTTTTGGCCGTAACTGTCATGTCCCCGGCTTGTTTTCTGATTGCTTTGTCAGGGAATACACTATTCTGTGAATACCAGAGCTTCAACAAGAAGACACTTGGTGCGGTTGCATGTGCAAGCAGATTTTGGAGGACCATGACTAGTAATATAGTTTTCCTATAAAGCTGTATGAAGAAAATTTTAATTCAAGGTCCATATTATTTTTGGTGTCCCCTTCTATCAGTCTATTGTGTTAATTCCACAACTAAAAATTGGGAATTCATTTGTTACCCTCATGTCACACTTTGCCTCCATTTACCAGGAAAAGACCCATGTATAAATATATTTCAGGTATATGTATCAAGTGCAAATATATAAAGTATATGCATCAGGTATGTATATATCATGTATCTATAACATATATACACAACAAATATGAAAATTGCTCAAGCAGTGAATCATTTGGGCGCTCTACAGGTGGCGCCCCAATCGCGCGCGGCGGACAAGGTTGGTGCGCGACTCATAATAACTGAATATATAAGTGCAAACAATAATAAATACAATTAGACCTTGAGGGTCTCCGTTATTTTATATTATTATAATTAATTATAATACACATATCGAATATATATGTGAAGTATATCTATGGTATAAACATTAAGTATTTTTATATCAAGAATATACATATTACACATATATATATAAAGCATATGTGAAGTATTTCAAGTATACATATATATCAAGTACATATATCAAGTAGATGAAGAGATGGCCAAAGGATGTAAGAAAAGCAAAATCTCTTGACAAATATAAATCAGTCCTCAAGATCCACTTGTGGCTTTTCAAGGTAAATCAAGTTTGTTTATTCTTCTTTTATCTTAACCAACTTGTAAATATGTCACATCATGGTTTGAATGCACAGAGCCTTAGAATGGCTCCTAATAATGAGGCTGCTTTATTAAATTAATATTATTATTAGTATATAAATAATATACACATATCAAGTATATATATCGAGAATGTATGTATATGTATCAAGTATGAATATACATTAAATATTTATATCGAGTATCTATATGTATCAAGTATGAATATACATAAAGTATATATATCGAGTATGTATGTATATGAATATACATAAAGTATATATATATCAGGTACATAAAGTATATATAGTATATCAAATATATAGCTCAAGTACACACACATATAGATAGCACACACATGTGTGTATATATATATATATATATATATATATATATATATATATACATGTGTGTGCTATCTATATGTGTGTGTACTTGAGTTATATATTTGATATACTATATATACATATATATATATATAGCAACCTGCGAAGCTACCCACAGTTGAACATTCTTAGGGTGTGTGGAGTAGCGCAGATCTTACAGCAGGGAGGTGTCCCTGGAGAGGCCAGCGAACAGGTCCACCACCTGCAGCGTTCCAGGGGGCCGACCTGGAACAACTCTCACCAAAATCACAATTATATATATACAGTTCGATAAACAGACACCATGTCGCCACTGAGGAATGCGCGTGAGGCCACCTGGAGAGAGAAGGGGGAACTACATGAAATGTCAAGTTGGTCGACACTGCCGGGCCATCCCCACTTACACAGTCTATTATTATTCGTCCATCCCATTACAACAGTATCTACATCTGTATGCATGCCGTGATCAGTTGGAATCGATTCACATAATGCGATGTGACGTTGACACAAGTCAATTGCTGTGGCAAGCATCATAGCAGTAGGGCATGTATGTAGTTAGTTGCAAGTCGGGACAATGGTTTTATGATATGAGATTGTCTCTCTAGCCACCGATGCACATGGAAGTGGATTGGTTGGTTGGCTGGCTGGTTGTTGGGCTTTTACATCCTGCCAACATCTAAGGTCATATCAGGATGGGTACCGACCTGCGACAGTGCACACTCATGGTGACTTTATAGTGCTGTCCAACTGGGAAACCAGGCCACTGGCACCATGACCTGATATCCCACCCACTCACATTATCCTGGCACTGAGACAACCAGTCCTTACCCTATCCTAATAATGCCGAGCGCCAGGCTAGGAAGCACCAAGTACCAATTTTGTAAGTCATTAGTTTGACTCGACTGGGAATCGAACTCCCTACCTTCCGCACGGGAAGCCTGCGCTCTGCCGATTGGGCCACCACGTCCGGTTCATGGGAGTGGAAATACTGATAGGACTGCTTCATATGTTGGAAACATGTACACTTATGCGAGTATGAGAGCTCACACAGACCGACCCCTAACAGTAAAAACACCACACGCAGACGGCAGACGGCAGACGGCAGACGGCAGACGGCAGACGGCAGACGGCAGACGGCAGACGGCAGACGGCAGACGGCAGACGACAGACGGCAAAATATAATCATTATGAGACTGCACCAGAGGTATCGCACGGACACTTGAAACCCCATAGGTAAACAATAACTATATTAAGTATAGTCTCAACAGCCGTTTCATGCTTATATGCAAAATGATACACATTTATATTACAGTGAACCTCCTAAACCGACCACCTTCCTAAATGGACCATTTAAAGTCGGTCCCATGGTCGGTCTATTTAGAGAGGTTTTACTGTATATATATATAAACTTTTCCAAGCGAGTGAATCAGGCGCAGTTGGCGCATAAGTACCTGGATTTGCCGGTGGCGGCGCCACCATCGCCAAAAGGCTCAAGGAAAAGCATAGACGATATCGCATTGGTACATAATGACAAATAGAAGCGTACAATATATAATAATACATGATAATAACAAATACCTCCAGCGGAAGATGTATACACGTATATGGATATACTCGCTATATAATGAGATACTTACCACAATTAATATCCAAAATCCGAGATATCGCCACAGTCCTATGGTTTGGGTTGGTTGCTTGGTATTTGACGTTTACTTCCTAGCAACATCTAGATATACTATTTACAGGGATGAATGCTTACAAAGTTACAAATGACTCAGAATCCACTCTGTATATCCTATTTCCATGTAAGCAATTCATTGCACTGTCATGCTACAATAACTGGAATACTATTGGACAGGTGTTAATTTTGATTTTTAACACAAGGGTCGAATGGCACTTGTATCACAAATCTACTCATGTGAACTCACCAGAATTTAAAGTTGCATAATCCGATGGTTTTGAATTTCTGTATTTTTCTGAGATAAATATATTAGATCGATCACTAGTATCTACTTTATATTAGTTCAAAGTTACTTTTATTTTAAATGGTAAACTGTTGAGATATTTTGAGTGCAAACATGGAAAATTAGTTTTGGCAAGCTTGCCAAAACTTTGACACCATAGACTTCTGCAGTAACAGGTTCTGTTAAATTGACTCAGTATTGCCTTCTATGCCGAAACAAATGCTTAATAACTGCATCAGTATCTAAGTTAGATATGCCAAATCAAATCTAGATAATTGGTTTCGTTTTGAAAATTTGATATTTCATCGGACTATGCAGCTTTAAGTCAAGGGTGAATAACAAAATTAACAAACAACACAGTACATGTGTGATAAAACATAGAACATAAAGCATGGTATATTATGTGTTGTATAATGAGCTATATTATTCAGGCTAGAGTGCGGTTGTAGGTATTGCGTGTAGGATTTAAAAAAAGAAAAAAAAGAATAAACAAATATTATTTACCATGAAAATCTACAAGTGAGCCATCTGCATTAACCCACCCACCACCTCAAGCCACCTGGACCACACCGCTGCACGCATACAACCAGGTGAATATGGCTCAGGGGAGGTCACGTGATTTCCCTACCAACCGTCATCTTGTCGGCAGGCCCTTTTTTATTTACCTTATGTTTCCTGTTTGCTTTGATTAAAGTTGCATAGTTCGATGGTTTTGAGTTTCTGTCATTTTCTGAGATGAATATATTAGATTGCTCGTTATAATCTACATTACTTTTGTTTGAAGTAACTTTGTAACTTCGATTTTAAATGGCTAACTTTGGAGATATTTGAAGTGCAAACATGCACAATTAAATTTGGCATGCATGCCAAAACTCTGACACCATAGTAGGCCTATTCTGCAGTAACAGGTTATATTTAATTGCCTGAGTATTCCCTTCTGTTTGGCGACAAATCCTCAATAAGTACACCAGTATCTAAGTTAGATATGTAAAATAAATTCTAGATATTAGTTTTGATTTAGAAAATGTGATGTTTACATCGGATTATGCAGCTTTAAACCGATAGGCCTTTAGGGGTACCAGCCAGAGGATATCTCTTCCAACTACACGACTCTCATTGCTTGTACGTAAGAATATCAATAATACATGCGGTTAACATAATAGTCCTCATGGGTGGACGGAGTGTTTTCAAACAGACCCTAGACTATTAAAGTTGCATAGTCCCATGGTTTTGAGTTTCTGACATTTATTTAGATAAATATTGTCGTGGGGTGATGAAAATGGGAAATATTGTGCCTAGAGCGGGACTCGAACCCACATCTCTTTGCATTCCGGGCCAGTGTACTAATCATTACACCACCTAGACTCCCTGATATCAACACACTACCCACGCCTACCTGTCTATGTGGCTACTTGCCTGAGAGGTCAGTGCAGACTACTACACTTGTATCCCTGGAATTGTAAGTCTTTTAATGCTTACAATTACATACATACAGGCAATGCACTAACACATACATACACAGGGTAGGTTTCACAACCGTACAGCGCATAGCTTGTGCGGGATCATGGTCAAGGCAACCAGTGTAATTGGGGTGATGAAAATGGGAAATATTGCACCTAGAGCAGGACTCAAACCCACATCTCTTTGCATTCCGGGCCAGTGTGTAACCATTACACCACCTAGGCTCCCTGATATCACCACACTACCCACGCCTACCTGTCTATGTGGTTACTTGCCTGAGAGGTCAGTGCAGACTACTACGATATATTAGGTTGATCATTATAATTTACCTTACTAATACTATTGCTTGAAGTAACTTTTATTTTAAATGGTTATTTTTTTTTAGATATTTGAAGTGCAACCATGCACAATTAATTTAGGAAAGCATGCCAAAACACTGACACCATAGGCTTCTGCAGTAACAGATTTTTAAAATTAAATTGACTTAGTATTCCCTTATATATGCTGACACATGTGTACTAACTGCAGCAGTATCTATGTTAGAGACATGTATGTAGAATCAAATGTAGATAATTGCTTTGGTTTTGAAAATTTGATGGTTTCATCGGACTATGCGGCTGTAAGTAGTCTTACAAATACATGAAATCAGGCCTTTCAATACGGATATTCCCAAGTTCCACTGCTCCTTCAGGAAGGCTCGAAGCTGAGACTCAGCATGTTGGGTCACAGCTATTGCCTACATCTTGGAAGTGGGGGCGGGGGATGGGGGGGGGGGTCCACCTCATAACCATAGGCTTCACTAAGAACCTACACTTTAAAGCTGTATAGTCCGATGGAACCCGACGCGGTGGACTAATCGGTAGAGCGCAGGCTTCCCGTGCGGGAGATCGGGAATTCAATTCCCAGTCGAGTCAAACCAATGCCGTACAAAATTGATACTTGTCACTTCCTAGATTGGCGCTCTACATTAATAGGATAGGGTAAGGATTGGTTAGCTCAGTGTCAGGATAATGTGACTGAGTGGGATATCGGATCATGGTGATGGTGGCCTGATTTCCAAGTGGGGCAGCACTATACAGTCATCATGAGTGTGTGCTGTCACAAGTCGGTACCCGTCCTGATATGAATTTAGATGTTACCAGGACGTATAGCTTCAACAACCAACCCAATGAAAGCATCAAATAAAAAAGCAACTAAATAATATGCTAGATTTGATTCTACATATCTAACTGAAATACTGATACAGGGATTATTAAGCATGTGTTGCCACATAGAAGGGACTACTGAGTCAATTTCATAGAACCTGTTACTGCATAAGCCTTTTTTTAAATAGAGTTTTGGCCTGGTTACCAATATACTTCTATGTGTTTGCACTCAAATATCTCCAAAGTTAGTTATTTAGCATAAAAGTCACTTCAAACTAAAGTAAGTTAGATTATTTTAATCAATCTAACGTATTTATCTCATAAAAATAACAGAAACTCAAAACCATCTTCCGGAACACGCTGCATCAACATCAACATCAACACATTGTGGGAAATGAATAAAATAAAATAAATAAAAACTCGCAAACTCCAACCCAGACGCTGCCCTCCTCCTCACTCATTGTTCATTAGCGAGCATGCGCACTTCAGGACAAGACGCAGCACATACAATATTCTGTCTTCATTGTCGTGTCAGGGTGTGGCCCAGACGCATGATGATTGTTACACATTATACAGGGATGAAAGTGGTCTCCGGCAAAAAAACGCTGAAAGCAAGCCGGGATTATTAAACCAACAGCAAATTTCCACGAAATTGGGGTAAAATGCCGGAAGTCAGGTTTTAACTATCCTTATTGTGCCTATATTATCACCCAAACTTGACTCGCTCTTGTTTGGGTTATATGTGTTAGTGGTGTTCTCTGTGGCAGAGTGGTTAGACTGTCTGACATTTTTCTAGGTCGGACTCCTAATCTGAAGGTCAGTGGTTTGATTCCCCTGCCCCCACCCCCCCACCTGTGCCAATTTGGATTCCCACCTCTGTGTATAACTTACAGCGTCATTAAAGGTCGGTTGCTCTCATACCATGTCTATGTGGTGTGGGAGGTTAAAAAAACCCTTGGGTGGGTAAAAGTGGAGGCTCGGGCATTCTATCGACAAACTGTCTAATGGTGAAAACAAGTCTATTCCGACTTATCTATGATAGGCAGCATAAATCTTCAAGAAAAAAAAAGTTCTAGTATCAGTAGCAATACTAACATCTCAGGTCATATAAGAATCGGATTCAAACCAACCAATTTTGTCAGATACATCCCGATTCCTTAATATTTCGTTTTTAAACATTAATCGATAAATATAAAAAAATCGCGGAAATCCGCGAAATCGCGGAGATCTTTCATCCCTGATTATATATGGAGGAATAACCTCTAACTAACGCCGCATCCTCCAGGGGTCGCTGCCAACGGCTCCTCCCTAAGGCCCCCCCCCCCCCCCGATGCAGTGAATGGACACCGCTAATTTATTTGGACGAATCTAATCACCTGCATATTACATGAGCGTATTAGTGCCATTACCACATATTCGCATTGCATAATTCTTCTCTGAGTGAACAGCCGTCGAATTCATGTGTATGGCAAACTCGGGTGTGGTGTGTGTCTGTGTGTGTGTGTGAGGGGGGGGGGGTTATATGAGCAGACTGCTTCAGTAGAAACTCAATTTGGCTTCATCGCTGGAATCGTGTATTGATTAAAGCTGCATAGTCCGATGAAGCATCACATTTTCAAAACCAAAACAATTATCTAGATCTGATTCTACATATCTAACTGAGATACTGGTGCATTTATTAAACATTTGTTTCTGCATAGAAAGGAACACTGAGTCAATTTAATAGAACCCGTTACTGCAGAAGTCTATGGTGTCAGAGTTTTGGCAAGATTGCCAAAACTAATTTGACATGTTTGCACTTCAAATATCTCAAAAGTATACCATTTAAAATAAAAGTTACTTCACACTAAAGTAAAGTCAGTAATAATGATCAATCTAAAATATTTATCTCAGAAAAATGGCAGAAATCCAAAACCATCGGACTATGCAACTTTAACCACCAGGTGGCGCCAGGCTGAGCGCGCTTTCGTACTGTCATAGTGCGAATTCATCTGGGATATGACTGACACTGCTGCTGAAGCCGATTTATCTGCCTTCCTTTGTTTTAAATGCGCAGTTGAGAAATTACAAAATACAAATAAGAAATGTACGAAAATATATATCGGAAAGTGCTAATTCATGACAACTGCATTTTTTTTTAAACCAACGCATCATGACTTGCTCTGCTTGGTAATAATAAACAAGCTGCAATAAGGGTTTATAATGATTTATATTATATATATAGATATATATTATATATATTATATATATAGATATATATTATATATATAGATATATTATATATATAGATATATATTATATATAGGTATATATACTGTAATATAGGAATATATTATATATAAAATTTATACAACGGATTAGGTTATATACATATGTGATGTTTAAGGCACGGTAGGGAATTTCATTATTATTATTATTATTATTATATCTACCCATTTGCTACTCTGTGCATCCTGGCCACCATGATCTGACCGGTGGCGCCGCCACCGGCCTCCCTCGTCCCTAACGCACATGTTCATTTGCACTGAGGTCTTTTATAGGAATAATACTAATAGTGCTAAGTGTCATATAAATGTGTGCTATATAATTTATTATCCGAATATTAAATGAGAAATGTATCCTACCACCATTGCCTATCCCTCCCACTACCATACAGGCTAAGCAATATACCGCTTCCAGGGATCATGCGCAGTCAGCTGCTATACACAACATTAGTTCTTGCCACTGCCACCAGAGGGTAGGTTGATTGCAAAGATCTGCTCTAAGACCAGAGCATGCTGTAGACTACACTTCTACCCATGGCATCAGTTCTACTGTCACTTTGTCAGAGGGCGGGTTGGTGGTGAAAGAAATCGTCTACTTGCGCCTTCTCTTGCGTGTTACACAGACACTAACGCCGCCATCGGCCGCTTATGGAACTACAGTAAAACCTCTCTAAATCGACTGACCTTGGGACCGATTTTTAAGTGGTCCATTTAGGGAGGTGGTCGGTTTAGGGAGTTAGAATATGGTTAAAATGGTATTGTTGGGACCCCAATAAAGCGATCGATATAGGGGAGTAGTCGATCTGTGGAGGTGGTTGGTTAGAGAGGTTTTACTGTACAATCTACCACTCGGCAAATATACACCTATATATATGGACATGCGTACATGTATACATACATGCATACATATATGCATAGATACGGATGCATGAGTGCATACATAGATGCAGACATAAATACACATGTACAGACACACATACATACACTACATTACACATATGCATGCACACATACACATATATATATATATATATATATATATACATGCATGCACACATCAGATGCACATACATACACATATATTATATATATACATACACACATGTACATACACACATCATCATCCTCAGCAGCAGCATCATGCTGTCGGTTGCGATGCGACAAAGACTGCTTTCATTACTTGACTGTCGCTCTCCATTTAGCTCTCTGCTGTGAGAGTGATGTCCATGAGTCGGTCTTAATGTCTCTCAGCTTCAGGTTTCTCGTGATGGTATCCTTGAACCATACACACATACACATATACATATCCTCAAAATACATTAAACAGATACATAGTATTAGTTTGTTTGTTTATTGTTGTTTTACGTCCTAGCAACATCTAAGGTCATATCAGGACGGGTACCTACTTGTAACAGTGCGCACTCATGGCGACTTTATAGTGCTCTCTCACTGAGAAACCAGGCCGCCGGCACCATGACCTGGTATCCCACTCAGTCACATTATCCTGACACTGAGCACACCAGTCCACATAGACATATAAACAGATACATATAAACAGATACATACACATACACATAAATGAACACACACATAAAGACACATACATACATAAACACACATACACATATATACATGCCTAGATACATAAACACACGCATACATACATGCATAAACACACATACTCATGCATGCCTACATACATAAACACACATACATCTGCATACATACATACACACATACGCATATATACATATATATATCATTATCATCATCATCATCATCATCATCATGCTGTCGGTCGCGATGCGACAAAGACTGCTTTCATTACTTGACTGCCGCTCTCCATTTATTTCTCTGCTGTGAGAGTTGCATCCATGAGTCGGTCTTAATGTCAACATTTCATGAAAGCTGCCTGCAAAAGTGTTGAAGTGCTGCTGGCTTTTGCAAGTTACCAGCGGCACTCTCTCGGGGAGCAAATAGAGGTTTCACACCGGCAAGAACATGTCCAGACAGGCGCAAAACTATTTGTCCCTGCAGTGGCTGGTCGGGAGATGTATATATATATGTATATATATATGTATATATATATATATATATACATAAACACACATACAGACATTCATATTCATACTAAACTTACAATACAAAGAGTGGCTAAGTATTCTCCATCACGCATACACCTGAGTATTGGCGGCGTGCAAGCCGAGTGCAAACCTCCCTAGTAATGGTGATTATTGTGTCACGTCGCCCACAAGACAAATTACTATTTTGACGAGATGACGAATAACAACCCAGCAGCCTCCAGTGGTCCTCTGAGGTATCCCCCCCCCCCCCATGGCCACCCCTCGCTAGCCTCACCCGACCTTTGACGTCGCCTCGCCTAACTCTAAATGAAAAACATGTTTTCGCCATGCCATTTTTCCAAGGCCACACCCGGTACTAAGTAAGAGTATGGGGTTGACTCGTGTAAGTTAGTACTAATACTAGTAATAGCCCTGGGCAATCACACGGGCAATGAATCCGCATATAGGATTTCAGTCATGGCCACCTCTTCAACTTTGAATTGACCAATCAGCGCCGGGTATACTGTTACGTAAGCTGATGCAACGTTGGAAATTGAAAAGCTATATCAATAGGGGTCGTAGTACAGTGGGTGGGGAGTGGAGGGAGGGGGGGGGGGTTGCCATGGCAACCATATTAAAGCTGCATAGTCCGAGGAAAGCTTCTGTGTTTTTTTTTCTAAAGCAAAACATCTCTACAATCCAATGCTTTTTGATGGTCAGACATTTTGTTAATATATAAATATATTAGGTTTATCGTTATATAATATAATATAAAATTATAGGCTATTTTTGGAGATATTTGAATAGAAAACATGACAAAATAATAATTTGGTATGCACATAGAAATGCTAACAACATCGGATTCAGCAGTAACACTTCCAACAAAATCGAGTTCCTTTCTATGTAGCATCACATGCTTAAAAATACACTAGTATATAAGTTGGACACGTAGGATCAAATTTAGGTAAGTGCTTGGATTAAAAAATTAGATTCTTTTATCGGACTATGCACCGTTTAACTAGATTTAGATTTGATCTGATAACTTTGGAGGGGGGGGGGGCTTAAATATGTTTATTCTGCTGAATAAATCTTTTGTCAGTGCCGAAGCACTGGTCTTCCAGCCATTTTTCAATTCAGGGTTATTTACACAAAAGGTAAATAGATTAAGGTATACAATAACTGTTGAATACACAATTTCCAGCATGTAACACAATGAAATTCTGTAACCCAATAGTTTCATAGCAATATGGTAACAGTAGTGTCATATAATTAGATCAATATTAGTCAGATCAATGTGAGTATTTACATAGTATTTAGAATGTAAGCAGAAGTTATCTTCTGAATTCAGTTGGTAAAGTTGTAGTAAGTTTTAATGTTCAGTTGCAGTTAGGCAAGCGGTATATAAATGTCAGTTTGTTAGAAATATTCTAGTGTAAGACTTGTGTAGTTAGTTATGTGAGTCTATGAATTATGTTGTTGGGGTGGGGTTGTTAATAATACACTGGACCAGCTGTGACCAGTGAAGCAGTCGGACCAATCCCAGTGCATTTAGGTCTTAAATTTTACATTTTTATTTGGACTGTCTCTGTCATTGTATATGGTTGACTGGAAATAAGAGAGGAACGGCAACAAATAAAAGGGGGGGGGGGAACTGAGGCTGAGGGTTTGGTGGTCTGCCACTTACGGTATGGTGACGCCATGGAACATACTTTACTGTAACTACACTTAGTGGTGCATTTATTAGGCACTTGGTGCTGCATAGAACTCAATTTAATAGAATATGCTACTGATGGAGACTCTGGTGGCATAATCTTTATTTGCACTCCCAAATTAAAATGACACGTTTTCACTTAAAATATCTCCAGAATTACCCAATTCAAATCAAATTTACCCTAAACCAAAGTAAAGTAATTATTAATTTTAAACCTATTATATTTATCTTTTTAAATGGCAGAAACTCAAAACCATCGGACTCTGCAATTTTAATAATGTGGGTGTGAAAATATGCAAGATATGCGGGGGAAAGAAGGGTAAAATAACGTGTAGACACATCGCTCATTAGATATTTTTAATTAAGCAAGGAAATGACCAATACCTTAATGTGGTTCGTCACAGTGCAATGAACAATTTAATTAAGTGAGGCGATGAAGCATGTGAGTTATGCAGAAGATTGAAATTCACGAGGTTAATTATTATAACTGCAAATTGAGTGAGGGAAGGGAGGTGGCATGACCACATGATGGGTTGGTTGTTGGAGTCTTACGTCCTGTCAACATCTAAGGTCATATCAGGATGGGTACCGACTTGCGATAGTGTACACTCATGACAACTTTATAGTGATGCCCCTCTGGGAGACCAGGCCGCCAGCACCAGGACCTGATATCCCACTCAGTCACGTTATCCTGACACTGAGCTAACCAGTCCTTGCCCTATCTGGTGCAGAGGGTGGACGACGGGGGAGATAGGGACGCACGGCGGTGTAATAACAGAGAGATGCCTTTTACACATCAATTACTTCTTAAATGAAATAATAAAAAATAGCAACAATCGATTTCTTGATTGGTGTTTTATGATTTAGTAGTATTTGAGGACATATCATTACAGGTAGCAGCGATTTGTGACAATTCCCATTCCCATTCGCAGCAGCATGGTAGCCATATCGGTAGAGCGCAGGTTCCCATGCGAAAGGTCAGGAGTTCGAAATCTGGCTGAATCAAACCAATGACTTACAAATTTGATACTTGTCGCTACCTAGCCTGCCGCTCGGCATTACTAGGATAGGGTAAGAACTGATTAGATCAATATCAGGATAATGTGACTGAGTGGGGAAATTGGTCCATGGTGCCAGCGATCTGGTCTCCCAGTGAGACTGCACTATAAATTCACCATGAGTGCACACTGTCACATGTCGCTACATGTCCTGACATGACCTTAGATGTTGACAGAATGTAAAACCCCAACAAACAAACAAACCCTGCTGCTTGGGACATGGTGCCAGCGATCTGGCCTCCCAGTGAGACAGGACTATAAATTCACCATGAGTGCACACTGTCACAAGTCGGTACATGTCCTGATATGACCTTAGATGTTGACAGAATGTAAAACCCCAACAAACAAACTAACCTTGCTGCTGGCACCTTGACCCGCTAGCCCGCGTGGTCACATCCTGACACTGAGCCAGGAGAGCCGCTGTGAAATGATGGCAAGTGTATGCAGTCAGGATTCTTTGACAGCCAAATTTAACTTCTCACAGAGAGCAAGCATCAGGAGTACATTATAACATGCAATAAAAGTCGCATCTGCATAGAAGTCGCATTTGATCTTTAGAAATCCAAAAAGAAGTGGACATTATACATCAGGAGCCACGCCCTTAATTCTACAGGATCGGTGCTGTAACTAATACAGCACTGATCGAACATAGATTATTTAGACTGTCAATTCCAATAGTAAGATGGCCGGAAGGCCAGTGCTCCGGCACTGACAGATGTCATATTCAGATGAATAAATACTTTACCCCCCAAAAAAAACGAGCAAAAGGAAAAATAATAATCTCGAACCACAACTCCCTCCTCCCAGAGTCACGCAGCAAGAATAATGCAGAAAGTACAATACAACGCCATACTACGTGCAGCAGATGGAATGTATTCTTTATCAAGTATGTTTTAAAAAAGAGTAAAGCTTGTTGTATGTAACGACGGCTCTAAAGCACATTGATTATCACATCATCAGGCTATTGGACATCAAACATATGGTCATTCTGACATATCTCTTTGGAGGAAACCTGCTGCCGCCACATAAGCGGCTCTTTCCAATAAGCAGAAAGGTGTTTTTTTATATACATTTTTTTCACAGTGCATATAATTCCGTCTCTACGCTCATCCAAGGCAATTATTTCCCCACGTAATAGAAGTAATCGTTTTGCATTAAGGTTTTATGGTCACATGCTACTCTCGAATGACTGCAGGTGGGTGTACATTTTGTTGACAGCTTGCAAATTATCTATAGCAAAAGAAAAAGAAAAGAAACAAAAAAACAGATATAATTACGCGAACATTTACTTCGTGCGTTTTAATTTTTTTTTTTTGTATAGCAGTGCAGATATATATGGAAATGTATGGGCGGAAATAAATGTAAACCATTAGCGTTGTATCTAAATTAGCAAAAACATAGGGTCAATTAGAACAACAAAATGTGAGCATTTTACTAAACTGATTTGTTAATAACTCGGGACACACTCTACGATAGCTCGTGTGTCTAACAAGGGCGCAACTTTATTAATTTATCACTGAGTGGTTTTTCATTATATATATGACTGGAGGAGTGTCAGTTAATTGGTGTAGTGTCAGGTTGATATAAACTGAGGACACAGTTCATAGATTATATTATACTCGAATAATTATACTCGTATAATTGCTTATACACACATGTATATATATATATATCATGTATATATATTTTTTTTTTATTCAACCAAGAGCGTGTTCAGGTCGCTATATATATATATATATATATATATATATATATATATATATGTATGAAACTGTCTCGAAAGGTGCTAAGCAATATGGGACAAAACTTCGTCCATTGTAACGATCAACATACCATCTGCTTATGCATTTGCTCAGGATCAACTGATTTGTTTCTTATGTGGTGTTTCATAATCCCAATAGAATACATATTGATTTGAAGCAAATGTCCTTCTGTTTTCAGTGTAACCATTCCTGTGCTGTTTTGTGGCAATCGTTACAATGGACAACAACAAAAAGAGTTATCACCTTTTGAGACAGGCTCATATATATATATAATATATATATATATATATATATATATATATATATATATAGCGACCTTAACACGCTCTTAGTTGAATTTAGAATTTCACAATCCGATGAAATTATTCCATTTTCGAAACCAAAGTACATTTGATCTTCCATATCCAACACAGATACAGGTGCACACATTAAACAGTTATTGCTGCACAGAATGACTCCGAATCCAATTTAATAGACACAGTCACCACAGCAAGTCTTACACACTTATAATGTCCAGAATTCTGAGCTGCATGCCAATATTAGTTTGCATATTTTCTATTAAAATATATCTAAAATTGGCAATATAAAAAAAAAGTGTTTCTTGTTGTTTTACGTCGTCGCAAGACATACGACGGAAAACAACAACAAACAGAATACTAGTATAGTTGTTTCAAACTAAAATGAAGTAGATTATAACAATCAAGCTAAGTTTAAAATATGGCATAAACTTTCAAATGAGGGCTCAACGTCAAGTACCGTGATATATCCATGTGTATATAATGTGGCATTATTTACCCCCCCCCCCACCAAATCCCCCCCCCCCTCCTTCCTTTCCGTCCATTTCTGATCGATGTCAAACCAATGACTTAAAAATTGATACTTGTCGCTTCCTAGTCAGGCGCTCGGCATTATTATGGTAGGGCAAGGACCAGTTGGCTCAGTGCCAGAATAATGTGACTGCGTGGGATATCAGGTCATGGTGCTCGTGGCTTGGTCTCCCAGTGGGGCATCACTATAAAGTTGCCATGAGTGCACACTGTTACAAGTCGGTACCCATCCTGATATGATAATAGATGTTGCCAGGTCGTAAAACTCCAAACAACCAAACAACGGATCGATGATTTGCTAGCGAAGCGTCCCCACACGGGATCATCCCACACGTGCTACAAATTTAACTGCGCCACCTGTTGAGACGGGCCGGAATAAACATGGACGCCGCCAAAAACAAACCACCAGAAATAGCCGGCGCACGGGAGGTGTATATATCTCATAGTGAACGTGTTGTCAACAGGTCGCCGCACACTGAAATCAAACACTCCCATATTACTTCGGACACCGCACACGGTGGCGGAATCGGTAGAGCGCAGGCTTCCCGCGCGGAAGGTCGGCAGTTCGAATCTCAGCCGAGTCAAACCAATGACTTATACAATTGATACTGGTCGCTACCTAGCCTGGCGCTCGACATTACTAGGATATGACAAGGACTTGTTATCACAGTGTCAGGATAATGTGACTGTGGGATATCGGGTCATGGTGCTGGTGGCCTGGTCTCCCAGTGAGGCAGCACTATAAATTCGCCATCAGTGTGCACTGTCACAAGTCGGTAGTCGTCTTGATATGACCTTAGATGTTGCCAGGATGTAAAAACAAAATAAACAAACAAAACAAACACGCCCTACATTACTTACTGTTAGCAACGCATCGCGTTTTGTGTGTAACCTGAATTTAAGCGACATATACCAATGTTGGAAATATCACATTGTGAGCCATGTATCTTTTTGGGGGTTATTTAAAAAAATAATATATAATTTCAAAAATTATAATTCACAATTTAAATATTGTACTATGGCAAAAATAAAACCACAACCTTATCAAGCTTTGATAAAGCGGTGTCATTCCAAACCAGACGGGATGGCTGAATGAGTGAGAGCGTCCGTCTCCCGTGCTGGTAGATATTGGGGTCGTGGGTTCGAACCCCGGTCGAGTCAAACCAATGACTTAAAAATTGATACTTGTTGCTTCCTAGCCAGGCGCTCGGCATTATTAGGACAGGGCAAGGACTGGTGTGCTCAGTGTCAGGATAATGTGACTGAGTGGGATAGCAGGTCATGGTGCCGGTGGCCTGGTTTCCCAGTGGGACAGCACTATAAAGTCGGCATAAGTGCGCACTGTCACAAGTCGGTACCTGTCCTGATATGACCTTAGATGTTGCTAGGATGTAAAACAACAAACAAACAACATCCAAATACTGCAGCTTATAGCTTGCCCTGATGCTTCATGTATTATGTGTATTTTATTAATCTTGTAAAAGGATATGTTTTTAGAAATCGGTGTAAATAACTGTATATAACTAGGTACAGAAGACCATCATTGCTACCCGGGGCCCAGAGAAGACAGAAGCAGAGGTTGGGAATAACACAGCTTTATTTCCATGACAGACAGGGTAACTGGCGGAGTAGTTGATTTCTACTTCTTACAGGTATGAGTGGCCGGTAACAGGGCCCGACATGGAGAATAAGTTATGGTATTTAATCAAGTTGACATTTTAATCATGAGTACAGGACATTTCAAGGATGCGGACTGGCATTTTTCATCAGTCATCAATCCGTTATTAATAAATCACAAAACATTATAACAATCATTAAACAATCATCAAATCTACATCAGGGCAAACATATCAATCATATTAGGTTCAAGTTTTTTCAGTTCAATGGTTTTAGATTTTTCAAGTTCTTCGTTCATTTTTTGTTTTTTGCTCGGGTAAATTTTTTTTAAAGATCGAGTTAAGTGCAGCTTGTGGGTGGGTGGGTTAAGAAGAGGTGTTGCTGCTACGGTGGGCCGGGTGCGACTGGATGATTGGTTGAGGGGTTGGCGAATGGGATGGCCTGCTGTGAGTGGCAGGTGGGAGGGGCTGCTTCCCAGTTCTCTGTGCCCCAGCAATGACAGCAAATGAGCGTCACCCACTCATTTAACCCAATGATAGAGGGCTAAGAAAAGACTGATTCATGAGAATAATAAATTAATAATCCATCTTGAATCAATAATTTTATTTAGATGAATATAATCTGATAAAATGTTATCACATATATCGTATATAATATATAATTATTATATATATACGTTGGATATTAGAGAAAACATTCATTTTAGTAATTTTACTTGGATGAATATTATATAATTTAAAACTTTTAATTGTATGTATATAATTTTTCATATTCTTATAATAATAAAAAGTATATACATTATAATAATAAAGTAATATAATAACTATATAGTGCATATTATTATCATTATATATTATAATAATTGATATAAATACATGCACATAATACTTATTATAATTATATATATTAAAATGTCATATATGTGACTTACAATTTGAAAATCAGATCATATTCATCGGAATAAAAATTACACAAATGTGAGTGTTTTCTATAATGTAGAACTTGTGCACATCGCGCAGTTTGTCTACAGGCTATTTTGGGTGAAATGAAAGGCGGATGGTTGAGCGGAAAACCAAACCGAGGCTCGGGTGTTACGGTGTAACTGACCGGCCAGAGTGGACACACAGACAGACAGGCGTGCACACACAAACACATACACACATACACCGGGCAGGCAAAATAAAAATGTAACACTTCATCAGGAAAAAAGGGCGCCGCATAGGTCATCCCCAATATAGTTTCCGACTTGCCAAGCTTTCATTACACGGGTATATTGGCTGAGAGTAGGCCTGATAGGTGTGACCTTTCGAAAAATAACGTAAATATTCCGTCTTAAATATATATATTTTTTAAATATATTCTTTTAATATATTTTTTATATATATTTTTTTAATATTTAAAAAAAACTAGTTAAAAAAATAAATATTAAAAATATTTTTTTTTTAAATATGTTTTAAAATATTTGTTAATATATATTTTTTTAATATACATTCTTAATTGTTTTTACACTAAATTAGTTAATTTTCTCATTATCTACAGACTAATATAGTAAGGTAGTTATTTTCGGTTAGTCTCACTTCAAATTAAAACTTTAGTGCCCCTTGTAATTGATGATTTGAATAATGCTACTGGATATATAACACATTTATGTACATTGAAAGGTACGCCTTTAATTATATACATTCATGTAGGTTGTAAGGTACGCATTTAATTATATATTTATATATACATACCAAGCATATATATATATTTATCAATTTAAGTACACATGAGCAGCTGTGGATTTACAATCACATGTATCGCCCCCCCCCCCCCTCAAACAAAAAAAAGAAGAATGAATATGCAACATCAATTATGAGAATAACGTCTTTTTATAATGTGCGGTGTTGCTCCCACTACAGTGTATTCATATTAATTTAATTCAAATGAGCGCAGCTTAGACGACTCGCTGCACAAATACATAGCCACTTCATATTAATTTAATTCAAATGAGCGCAGCTTAGGTGACTCACTGCACAAATACATAGACACTTCATATTAATTTAATTCAAATGAGTGCAGCTTAGACAACTCGCTGCATAAATACATAGACACTTCATATTAATTTAATTCAAATGAGCGCACCTTAGGTGACTCACTGCACAAATACATAGACACTTCATATTAATTTAATTCAAATGAGTGCAGCTTAGCTGACTAGCTGCATAAATACATAGACACTTCATATTAATTTAATTCAAATGAGTGCAGCTTAGATGACTCGCTGCATAAATACATAGACACTTCATATTAATTTAATTCAAATGAGCGCAGCTTAGGCGACTCGCTGCACAAATACATAGGGAGCTACAGGTGCACATACACTACAGACGCAGAATAACCACTGCCCAGTTAAGCACTGAGATACACAAGCTGGGCTCCTCGTCCTCCCGCCCCTCTCTAATCTAGGTGACAAGTATTTAACCTCGTACCCATGGCTAAGTTTACAATGTTTTTCGGGGCGGGGCAGCTTGTTACTGGGGTTAATAATAATACACAGCGAGGGTGATGTGTGTGAGTCTGTGTGAGTCTGTATGAGTGTGAGTGTATGTGAGTGTGTGTGGGAGTGTGGGAGTATGGATGTGTGAATGTGAATGCGGGTGTGTGAGTTTGGGTGTGTGAGTTTGGGTGTGAATGTGTGGGTGTGTGAGTGTGTGAGAGTGTGTGTAAGTGTGTGTGAGTGTGTGTGAGTATATGTGAGTGTGTGTGAGTGTGTGTGAGTGTGTGTGGGAGTATGGATGTGTGAATGTGAATGCGGGTGTGTGAGTTTGGGTGTGTGAGTGTGTGAATGCAGGTGTGGGTGTGTGAGTGTGAGTGCAGGTGTGTGAGTGTGAGTGCAGGTGTGTGAGTGTGTGTGTGTGAGGTGTTGTGTGGGTCTGTGAAGGATGTGCTTGTAGGTGCGTGGATTTGTTTGCTTGTTGGTTTTTTAAAATCCTAGCAACATCTATGTTCATATTAGGATGGGTACCGACTTGTGACAGTGTGCACTTATGGCAACTTTATAGTGATGCCCCACTGGGAAATCAGGCTGCTGGCACCATGACCTGATATCCCACTCAATCACATTATCCTGACACAGAGCCAACCAGTCCTTGCCCTATCCTAATAATGCAGAGCGCCTGGCTAGTAAGCGACAAGTATCAATTTTTATGTCATTGATTTGACTCAACCAGGAATTGACTCCTGACCTTCCGCATGGGAGGCCTGCGCTCTACCGATTCGCCCACCGCGTCCGGTAGTTAGGTGTGGGGAGATATATATAATATATGAGCCTGTCTCAAAAGGTGCTAACTCTTCGTTTTTTGGTCCATTGTAACGATTGACACAAAACAGCACAGACACGGTTACACTTAAAACACAAGGACATTTGCTTCAAATCAATATGTATTCTAGTGGGATTATGAAACACCATGTAAAAAACAAATCAGTTTATCCTGAGCAAATACATAAGTAGATAGTATGTTGATCATTACAATGGACAAAGTTTTGTCCCATATTACTTAGCACCTTTTGAGACAGTCTCATATATATAATATACATGTATATGTAATATATATGTAATATATATGTAATATATATGTAATATATATATATATATATATATATATATATTCACATACCTGTGGTTGGATAAAGGGTACGAGGTATGCTGGACGTAGGTGTGTGTGTAGGTTTGCGTGCAGGTGTCCGTGTGCGTGGTGTGCGCGTGCGTGTGTGCGCGAGTGTGTGCGTGTATGCGCGCGTGAGTTGAGAAGCGGCAGTAGCCGTGGCTATTTCTGATTTCACCCGGCTGAACCCCGCGGGCCCCGTTAACAGGTGGCCAATGACACGTCTATGTCTATTTCCACAAGTTTGTCGCTTAGCACGGGCCGGCCGGACGGCGAGGGCACCCAGCCTCTCCACCCCCATCCCCACCCCTCACCTCCTCCGGGTGATTTATAATGATAGATAACGCCCACCGTCAGAGTGCTAAATGCAAAACGACCCACCAGTCCGCGGCGTGCTGAGACGGCGGCAGTTTTTACACCCACAAATAAAGCCGACTTCAATCTGTGCTCCCGACTTTTCATTACAGCTCAGCGGTGGGAGCGCCAGGCCGTAATGTGAATTTCTCTCTCACCGGCACAGGTATGTCGGAGGTGCCGGGCACAGCATGGCCGACCCGAAAATGAGTTTTGTACTTGTAGTCATGTGTGTCTGTGTCTGTTTTGTTTTGCAAGTCTATATAATAAACAAGGCAAGGCTAAACTTTTCCACAGTTTCTCTTGTCTGCCGCATCGTTTGGTTTGCAGACGGCACGTGTAATAGAATAAGGAAAGTTGTGTAATTACTTTGGCAATGGCGTTGAGATATATCATGACGACGGTGTTGTGCGTTATATAATATATGTGTATGCATATGTATGTATGTATGTATGTATGTATGTATGTATGTATGTATGTATGTATGTATGTATGTATGTATGTATGTATGTATGTATGTATGTATGTATGTATGTGTGTATTATTTGTAATGTTGTATGTATGATGTTGTGTGTGTTGTTGTATGTGTTGTATGTATGTATGTATGTATGTATGTATGTATGTATGTATACATGTGAGGGTACGCACCACCGTCGACATAATATATCTAAATGCGATTACCAAAGTAATTACACAACTTTTCTTATTACACGTGCCATATAAATGTATATATAACACCATGTATATATGAAGAGTTCAGGCGCAAAACCACGTAAACGCCGATCCAAAAATGGAGATAAACATTGGAATCAAACCTACAAAAAGTAAAATTTTGTATATTCCTACTTTGTTGTTCATTGCTCCATAACCAGATGATCATAATGAAAAGTGGAATTAGTGGGAATTAAGATTATTTTCAGGGAAAAATCTTTATTTAAACCACATTTTTGGATCGGCGTTTACGTGGTTTTGCACCTGAAACTATTCTATGTACTATATTTATATAATATATATATATATATATATATATATATATATAGTTATGCGATACTTGCATGTGCACAGTTGAAGTATTTTACATATGCATATTATATATCTACATATCTATATACATGTATTATATACACACACATGCATGTACATATATGTACATGTGCACATGCGTACACACATGCATATATATATATATATATATATATATATATATATACATATATATATATATATATATATACGACTGTGGTGGCCAAATCGGTAGAGTGCAGGCCTCCTGTGCGGAAGATAGGGAGTTCAATTCCCGGTCGAGTAAAACCCAATCACTTATAACATTGATACTTGTCGGTCAGGACTGGTTCGCTCAGAAATCGGATAATATCACTCAGTGGCATATCATGTCATGGTGTTGGCAGCCTAATCTCCCACTGGGACAGCACTATAAAGTCACCATGTGTGCATGCTGTCACAAGTCGTTAGCCATCCTGATGTGACCTTAGATGTTGCCAAGACGTAAAATTCCAATAACCAACTACAGTAAACCCTCTTTAAATCGACCGATCTTGGGACCGAATTTAAGTGATCCATGTAAGGAGGTGGTCGGTTTAGTGAGTTAGAATATGGTTAGAATGGTATAGTTGGGACCCAAATAAAGCGCTCGATATAGGGGAGTGGTCAATATGTGGAGGTGGGAGGTTAGGGAGGTTTTACTGTATATACATGTGCATGCTGCTACCCCAGCAGCTATACGTCTATCTATCACGGTGACGTCAGAGCGTAATTACCTTGACAGTAAAGCCGCAACTCCACATGTGCAGTAGAACCTGTTTTCAACAACCCCTATAATCAGCGAACCCATGGTGATTTTATGGAAAATTTCAATCTACAAACTTCTCCACGTTTCAGGACGCGTGTTTTCACCAGACGGCATTGGTCTGATTGGGCAGTTGTGTCGCTGAGGAGAGATAATTTACTGATGAGGTCTGCGTCTCCATTCATCGAAGAAGAGACATATGGCAACCTACAGTGAGGCTACAGCTCTACCTCCATCTCTCTCTGTCTCTATCTGTCCATCTCTGTCTCTCTCCATCTACCTAATTGTGCATGGTTGGGGTTCAACTTTCAAAATTTGTGGATGGTGGATGTTGAAAGATGCATGAAGATATGGGTCTGTGGTATTGTTGTCCTACTTTTCTGCCATTAAAAATGGACCTTAGAGTAGCAGAGTAAAGTTTGTTTATTGAGGTTTTATGTACTGAAAACACCCGAGGTTACATCAGGACGGGTACAGACTTGTGACAGTATGTACTCATGGCGATTTTATAGTGCTTGCCTCACTGAGAGACCAGGCCGCCAGCACTATGACTCAATATCCCACACAGTCACATTATCCTGACACTGAGCCAACCAGTCCTTGCCCTATCATATTAATACAATGCACCAGGCTAGGTAGCAACACGTATTAACTTTGTATGTCATTGGTTTAACTCGGCCAGGAGTTGAACTCTCACCTTCTGCAACAGGAAGTCTGCGCCCTTAACAATTCGCCCCACCGCGTCCGGTACCAGATTAAGAAAATAAAGAGGTGAGGCACCATAATTGTATCAGACATTAGCACAACAGAAACAACAGTAATAATTCACAGAACACGAGACGGTAACGACTACCGAGTGTACACCAAGGCTAGAAACCAGGCCAAGTGGGAATGCCGGAAGGCAGAGAGGGAGTTTGAGAAAAAACTTGCCAAGGAATGTAAGAAAAACCCAAAGGCGTTCTTCAGATATGCAAACTCCAAGAGGAAGACAAGATCCGGTATTGCACACCTTACCAGAGAAGATGGCAGTCTCACCGCTAAATATAAGGACAAAGCAGAAGTGTTAAATAAATTCTTCTCTTCAGTTTTTACGAGAGAAGACATAACCAATATGCCAAACATCCCAGATACGAAAACAGATGTGATCTTGGAAGATACAGATTTTACCATAGACGAGGTAGCTAATAAGTTATCCAGATTGAATCCAAATAAAGCTGCAGGCCCGGATGGAGCATCCCCGAGAATCTTGAATGAACTACACACTATAATAGCTGAACCACTGTACAATATATATAGAAAATCAATCGACCAAGGGAAACTACCTAGAGGCTGGAAGATCGGCTATGTGTCCCCGATCTTCAAGAAAGGCGACCGACATCAGGCTAAAAATTACCGACCCGTAAGTTTAACCTCAGTCATATGTAAAACACTGGAGTCTATAATACGTGATAAGATCATGCACCATCTCGTCCAGAACCAACTATTGACAAAGTTTCAGCATGGTTTTGTCAAGGGGAGATCTTGTGTAACCCAGATACGGGCAGTTCTAGACAGATGGACAGAAGCACTGGACAATGACAGCAACGTAGATTCAGTGTACTTAGATTTTGCCAAAGCGTTCGACAGTGTGCCCCACAAACGCCTACTCATGAAGATGAAGAGGTCCGGTATTACTGGAAAACTATGGACCTGGATCGAGGATTTCCTTCATGCAAGAATACAGCACGTAGTTATCAATGGTGTGAAATCCCTGGCAGTGTTAGTGTTGAGTGGTATTCCGCAAGGAAGTGTTCTGGGACCCCTACTGTTCATATGTTTCATTAACGACATGCCCGAGGTCATCCATGCATTCATCCAGATGTTTGCGGATGATACAAAGCTGTATATGGAGGTTAACAGCCCTGAAGATCAACATGCGCTACAAAAAGACCTAACTGCACTTGAAGACTGAGCCAACCTGTGGCAACTACGTTTCAATACACAGAAGTGCAAGGTCATGCACCTGGGTAACAGAAATGAAAATCTCAGTTACTACATGCACCAAGATGGAGAAGAAGTCCAGCTCCAAGTGACAGAACTAGAGAAAGATCTTGGCATATACATGGACATCGGACTCACCTTCTCATATCACAGTGAACAAAAGGTGAACAAAGCGAACAAGCTTCTAGGCATGATACGCCGCTCATACACATATCTAGACAATGACATGGTGAAGACACTGTACACGTCACTGATCCGGCCGCACCTTGAGTATGGCAACACGGCTTGGACACCGAAGTTCAAGAAGGACATGTCAATGATCGAGAGTGTACAGAGACGTGCTACAAAGTTATCACCAACCATAAGAGAACTACCATATGAAGAACGTCTCAGGATTCTCAACCTACCCAGCTTATACTACCGAAGGGCCAGGGGAGACATAATAGAAGCATTCAAACACGTCACTGGAAGATATGCGGTTGATGCTAGATACCTGAAGCTGGCCAACTGTAAAACTAGAGGTCATCGATACAAGCTGAAGAAGGAAAGAGCAATAAAACCTGTCAGACAGCTATTCTTCAGTAACAGGATAGTAAATGCCTGGAACACACTGCCTGAACATGTCATAGAAGTGACTTCCGTCAACGCCTTCAAAGGCAGACTGGATAAGCATTGGAGGGGGCTGCAATATTGCACACATCCGGTACTCGATGCATTTAATCCTAGTAAATCAAATTTTGACATGCATCGACCTGATACAGGCTTATAAGCCTAACAAAATCAGAAACAGATGAGTATGAGTGAGTATAATATACCAAATATGTGCTAGAATTTGCTCTTCCTTTAACATTAATAATATTAATAAAGAAACTCGAAAAATTATTGCAGGGATATAAATGCAATAATAATCAATGGGTGGTGAGATGTAATTATATTTTTAACCCACTTAAGGGTTAGGTTTTAGACACAAATAATATGCGCTGGATTGAGGTTAACAAAAACAAAACCATCAAAACTGACCTCGCCCCTACACTCATTTCTATTATATTTATAGGCTGTATCCGAATTCACTCCTAATAAATGCACAATAACATGTATTCAATATAGCTGAAGAAATAAGTCCAATTATACCGTCATCACTAATTGCATGGTCATTGTAGTTAAATAATATCAAACAAAATTAGTAAATATTTTTCACACTATTACGTTCATGCAGTTCATTCTTACATGCATTCAGCGCAATTAAATTATTCCATTTGTGGTATTTTGAATATATATATAAGTTTGACCGCATTGCTTCCACGTTTAAATTGCTCGTTCTGAGATTTTGTTTGAAGATATTGTACACATAAACATCGGACCGATTTGACGAAATCTTCTTATCGATACCAACTCACTCTCTACGGTCTGTATGCACAGTAGTGCTGCGATCTGGCGGCGATCAAAGGAACTAACTTGTTAATGTATTGGCATATTTCTCAGTATGCGTAACATCACACTTGCTATTCGGACCGCACTTCGTCCACACCTCTCTCTATCTCCTCTCTGCTGACCATGTTCCTCCTTGATATTGTCTGAAAAGAGTTTGACGGCGCAACACGGCAGAAGCATTGACCAGAGTTCAACTATGTCAAACTTTCAAGGTCAGCGCTTCCACACGTCGTACAACTTGGCTGCTGAACTCGATGGCCCCGGACAGTGGGTGGTCTCGAGTGTCCCGGTTAAATCCTTCTTCGGTGAATTGTTTGTGGCTTGCTGTGTCCATTCCAGACAGCAGACAATCGAATCCACTTGGGGCCATGATTGCATCATGAGTTCTTTTCCTCCAACTTAGCTGGGGTTGATGTCAGGAGAGTGATGTCACAGGCCTGACAGCAGTCTACTTTGTTTCTTTAATTTGTTTAGGAGAGGAACAGCGTTCCATCATTAGTTCAAATAAATTGAAACCTGCATTCATTCACTTAAAAAACAAGAAAATATATATTTTTAGCACAGCTTATAACATACTCATTATCAGTAGTGGTTAAAGTTGCAAAGTCCGATGGTTTTGAATTTCTGTATTTTTTCTGAGATAAATATATTAGATCGATCACCAGTATCTACTTTACATTAATTCAAAGTTACTTTTATTTTAAATGGTAAACTTTTGAGATATTTTGAGTGCAAACATGGAAAATTAGTTTTGGCAAGCTTGCCAAAACTCTGACACCATAGACTTCTGCAGTAACAGGTTCTGTTAAATTGACTCAGTATTGCCTTCTACGCAGAAACAAATGCTTAATAAGTGCATCAGTATCTAAGTTAGATATGTAAACTCAAATCTAGATAATTGGTTTGGTTTTGAAAATTTGATATTTCAGCGGACTATGCAGCTTTAAGCTTCTGCAGTTACAGGTTCTGTTAAATTGACTCAGTATTGCCTTCTATGCAGAAACAAATGCTTAATAAGTGCATCAGTATCTAAGTTAGATATGTAAAATCAAATCTAGATAATTGGTTTGGTTTTGAAAATTTGATATTTCATCGGACTATGCAGCTTTAATCTATCCATGGGACGAGTGGCAAATCCCGGAGTGTTGTGATGTCAAAACGTAGTTAAACGGAATTAATCACGTTTTCTTTCATTTTCTTGCCTTTAATAGGAGTTGCTTCAGTATAAATTGAAATAAAATACAATTCCTGAGCAGAAAAAGTGAAATATCTCTAAAACCGCACCACCTAGAAATAGACTGCTTGGCACACAAATAGATAACATGTTTGCCAAACAGATTATATTAAATTTATATGTTTATTATTCTGTATTTATTTTAATTTGGAATAAAATTGAAGTTTTGCACTCAGAGTGCATCGGCAAACTCAATGATGAGAGCCTGAAATATAGGTCGACATTAGCGACCGTGTGCGTCAAAGCATTCAGACTTTCACGGCGATGTTCCACTCGTAGCACTCCCCACCGTTTTGTGCCATCACATGGCGCTAACCGGCATAAAGTTGTTGGCGTCACATACTGTCAAAAGCATAAACGGGCCTTTAGTCTTAGATATATGTTGTAGAATGGCGTGGTGGGCATTCCATTGTTGATAGTTTGCCTGCCTATTACAATTCTAACTATCATACGACAGCAGCAGTTCAACTTCACGACATGGGTGCCATCAGAAAGTGCAAGAAAATTAAACAAACAAAAGAGGCATGGGTAAATTGACCGCAACTTTCTCGAAAAAATATAGCACAACTTCTCCCAAAATGTAAGTCAACGTCAATCATAGTGATCCCGTTTTCCACTAGGTGGCGCCATTGTCAATCATGACAAATGTTAGATAAAAAGATTCACCCGGTGTGGCGGTTTCAGCGCCCGGTCAGTTTCAGCGGCCTGTCGTGGCTTCTGCGCATGCGCGGTTTTCGCACATTGCGGCGAGCACTGCTATTTGTTTTGTTTACACTCGGCGATTCGACACTGATCTAGCTGCTACGTTAATATCGCTTGGAATTTAAGGTTAATTTAATTAAATTTCATTATTTGAGTATGTAATTCTGTTAAATATGATCGCATTCAATAGATTTCGGCCTAATCGGTCCCTAACACTGCCGGGCACCAGCGATAGTTACAGCTGAGCTTGTAGGCGGCGAGGCCACGGGTGTTTTGCATATGTCTTAAAATCCGCGCATGCGCAGAAGCCACGACAGGCCGCTGAAACTGACCGGGCGCTGAAACCGCCACACCGGTACTTGTAGTACACGGGTGAACGACAACGAGGTCTAAATACGGGCGAAAATAGCTTTAGTATGGAACATGAAGTAGAAACTGTGGTTCCATGATCAAATGGCTACTTATATCGGCACAGATTTGGTGAAATGGGAGAGAATGCAAAAAGACAAGATGGTGGCCGCAGAACGCCGTCGATTTCACTTTTAAATCTGATTAAACTAGATATTATATTATATTTTTCAATTCAAAGGTAGCGGGCTATCAATAAGACATATGTAAAGAATAATTGTTGCTTCTTAGATTGTGAAATTAGGCTCTCAATTCATTAACCCGCTTTTTCGACCGTTTTCGACCGTGTACTGCAAGTACCGGGTGAATCCTTTATCTAGAGTCTAGACAAATGTATACAAATACTATGAACTCCTCTGACACTGTCGTGATCCTCTATGACCTTCAGGTTCATAATGATTTCAACTACATAAATTGAGTACATTTAAACAGAAATACATATTTTTTAGTATATTTTTACGTACTAAAAAAGTGCGCACCGAACAAAAACAAAAAGGAAGGTAATGTTTAATCACTAGGTGGCGGCAATATAATTTCAACATGAACATTCTACTGCGGTTGGTGAACATTAGGCGGCGACACCATAGACACGTTGAGTGTTGTTGTTTACCTCACCCGCATTGTCTGGTGAGCAGATTCGAAGTAACCAGCAGGCATAGTAGATAAAAGATTCACCCCTATCCAGAGTTATACCTATGCATTGTAGCCGGATACTTTTGGTGTTAATTAAAAGTCGGACCCAGAGCATTCAGTGGCCGCTAGCACATTACATTCTCTCCGATTTCATCAACTCTACTTCCATAGAGATCAACGTTGTGCGCTGAAACCAGTGACTCCTGGTGATTCATATCAGGACAGTGTTTGCACATATTTAGACGAGGTTGTCATTCAACCCTCCTCTGGGTAGGAGTGAATTTGAGGGTATAACAAAATGTAAAAATTCATGTTTGTCACAGAAGCAAAAGTGTGTCAGTTGAACTCCCTGGGATAATATAGGCTATGCAAAGAGGTTGATAAAATAGGAATGAGAATACTGCATTTCTTGTGTACAACGCAACTATTTGACTATAATATTTACCATCACTATAATGCTTCCACTATCTAGAAATAAGAAATGTTATACCCCAGTCACATGAGGCCTGCATTCGCTTACTATCGATTCACGACGTCAAAACGTCCTCCTTGCGCCCTCATTAAGTGCTGTCACCGTGAGGACCCCAACCTCCCGGCATCCATTTTGGATGCAAGGTTGCAATTGCTTCACTTGCACATTCAAAATGGTCAGTGCTGCCCTTGCACCCACCTCTTGGTTGGCGAGTTGCCCGCGACCTGGTGCCAGGGCGCCGCCCTTTCCCCAACCCAGCACCGCCTACCACATATTTGAATCAATGTATCGAATGGTAGGTTGGCGGCGAACGCTGGCTCTCGTGTGACTGGGGTATCACAGTACCGCCCTCCCCCCCCTCCTACCCACAATGTTTACTATCAGTGGAAAAAAACTGAATCAGATGGCTATTGATTAGAAAAGGAAGGATAAGAACGCTGTCGCAGTGACCAACCCCAACACAACTTTACATTTCTACACTATTTGCAACCACATATTAACCATTGGCGAGAAATGGACCTAACACTCACAAACCACCTCTTCACGGTGATATATGGCATATGTGTTACCATGCAGAAGCAGCATCTACTGATAGATATTCCAATCCAACCATTGAAAATATGTATTCGAGGTTGTCCCAGAATTGCCTGTGGAGTATATATACTCAAACTATATCTTTGATTATATTGCATAGGTAAATGACCGCAGTTACCATAGTAGGAACACCGGTGCCATAACACTGAAACAATAATTTTAGTCACTGAATAAAATATATTTTACCACAAAAATATAAAAAAAATGCGTCAAGGAATCAGGGTCATTTCATGGGATTTCCAAATATTGCCCCCGTCCCCAAAAAGAAAGGGGGGCTGCGGGCGAAATGCAGAGAAATCGAGAAAACCAACATAGGGCCCTACCTGATATTCATTTCCCTTTCCACCAAATGAGGAATCTACTAAAATATAATATAATGTAAATACCCCTCTCCGCCAATAACAAACGAACACGGCAAGTAAGTCCAGTTTATTTTATAAAAAATTTATTCCTAACTAGTTTTTATTAGCAGCAGAGTGTATTATGTACCTCTAACATGATAATAATTATCGGCCAGGAAAACATCGATGCACATACACGTAGAGGGCCCACCAAGGGCCCGGAGATGGGCGGATCCTGGGCCGGCGGCGGGAATACTTTGTACACCTATAGGTTGAATGGTCAGATGTGGGTGTGTGGGGGGTCAGGGTGGCGGAGTGCATGCATACAAGACAACTCTGCAACCATCTTCATCACAGCCACGTCATGACGGCTAGTCACGGCCAGTGGTAAAAATAGAAAAAAACGAAAACCCGCTGTACCCAATCAGCACAAGGCTAGTTAGGCAAAGCTCACTACAAACAAAACACCTAACATTGCACAAATCTTCCTCTGGGCATTTAAAAATAATATTATTATAATAATAACAACAGAAGAAAAACAACACTGTACAAACACTTCTCATGCTATTCTACTAACCATGTACATTGCAAATAGGACCTAGGTTACACAGCTGACCTTTCTAAGACCTGGGCCACGTTCAGGGTCCATCTCGGAGGCGCCTCGGCGACGTCTCGGCAATGCTTTTTGGCCTATTTGCGTTCAGGGTGCGTCTCGGTGACATCTCGGCGATGCCTCCCTTTTCAGATAGGAGACAAAAAGCACCTCGAAAATGGCCACTGTGTCCAGTGGTTTCAGCCAATCACAGCGCAGCTTTTCCATTGCAAATGGCCGCCACCTATAGGGGCGGCCGTTTTCGAGACAACAAACTGCCTTTGCCGTTCAGACTAGCGCGACATCAGGCCCGTCGCCGAGGCGCCTCCGAAACGGAGCCTGAACACGGCCCTGTTAGTGTGCGCTTATAATGGTGTAGTGCTGGTGCCGCGAGAGGGCGGGACTGCGCCGATCGGGTAAGGCTGCTGCTATCAATGTCAAGTATCATCACTAATTACCGGAGGATTACGCAGTTTCTCCTAGGGCGGCTGCATGAGGAATGGGGCGGGGTAATGGGGCGGGGGGTGTGGGGGTGTGAGGGCGAGGGTGAGTGTGTGTGTGGAGCAACTCTACCCAATATAACTCGATAGTGAAAGACTGGCGACAGAACAGAAGGTGGTTAAGAATGATATGCATGGTTATTTAATTGTTTTATTTATTTATGTATTATTTTGAATTACTAGTTATTTACTTGTTTAGAAACACAGGGTGCTCGCACGTGATGGTGCCGTCACGCGGTGTGATAGTATTGCGCTGATTCCATTCACGGGTCATTATTTTACAGGAGCTATATTTACAGGAACAACTCTAAATGCCGGCCGAGTGGAATCCTCGGTCTGTACACAACGCTCACGCCGGCAACCAGACTCAAATCAACAACATCAACAACAACATCAACAACGAAGCAAGGTACCATTCACGCCCCCGACGTTAGGCCAAATAAAAATGTTAAAAATTGGCGATCGTCCCTGCTCATGCCTGAAAAATCGCCCACTCCTGATTTTTAAATATTTTATATTTATTAAACTATTGAAAAATGTGTCGGGCTAGCAGCAATTCAACTTTAGTAAGCACAAATGTTAAAAACTGGTGATCGTCCCTGCTCGTGCCTAAAAAATCGCCTGCTCAAGATTTTAAAATATTTTATATTTATATTTCTTAAACTGTTGAAAAATGTGTCGGGCGAGCAGCAATTCAACTTTCGTAAGCACACAAAATGTGCAACATAATGCAGGCACTTGAAAATCTGCTGTGCTTGCCGAATATTTTATATTTATATTTCTTAAACTGTTGAAAAAAGTGTCGGGCGAGCAGCAATTCAACTTTCGTAAGCACACAACATGTGCAACATAATGCAGGCACTTGAAAATCTGCTGTGCTTGCTGGTGTAGCAGGAAATCGCAAACCCCTGGACATCGCACACCCCAGGGTTTGCAATTTCCTAGGAAATCACAAACCCCCCGGGAGATCGCAAACCCCCCATGCGTTGTAGCATTTATCACCCCCAAGCATGGCAGCTATATGTTTGATTTTTAACTTCTACCAGATCTGGGGGGGGATAAAATGGATTCAAGGAGGATCAAAATGGATTAATCCTAATGAAAAGATCTTTGCAATAGTCCAGTTCGTTATTCCGACCCACATGTCCTGAAAACGGTAGCCTGGTCACCTGTCCTTTATTCACTTCAGAAGCATGTAGGATAATGATACAGATAGTTGTACTGGCTTTTCTTAATGATATAGTCTAGTATCTTTGACACAAATTGACCTGTTCCCCTATCCTTCTTGTGAGTGATCGCAATGAATATGGCTCTTGCTGTGACAGGCATGAAATTAAAAAATAATCAATTAATCCATTTTGTGAGGGATCCCCCTCATATAAAAATAAATGTGGCTTAATCATGCTTACATAAATACAATTTTTACAATAGACCAGTTTGTAATTCCAGCATTACGGTACATTGTGGGAATTTTAAAAGCAAAATAAACCTGCACAAAGCAAATGTGCTTGCTTTAAGACTTCCAAACATATATGGTATGGGGGTTTGCGATTCCCTAGAAAATCACAAGTGGGGGTTTGCTATTTACAGGGTTTGCGATTTCCTCCTACACCGGTACCACTAAAGTCCTGCTGTGACGTCATAACATTTTAGCGGACCGTTATTCGTCTACCACGAAAACGTTGATTCGACGCTTTAGCTATGCTCAAATTGTACTGGGAATGCTGCAAACGGGAATTTGATGCATTCAGGGTGTTTGAAAAAAAATGTCCAAGTGCCTACGAACATAGTTACGTATTATATTTATGTCATACGCCTGACAATAAAAAAATTAAAATAAAAACCGCCTGTCCGACCTTGATTTGTATGATCAACGGACGATCACCAACTTAACAAAAAAATATTTGGCCTTATTCCTACACCCTCCCGATTTAACACCAACTCGCCGTGGTTGGGTGTCAATGTTCAAGATGCATGACTGATAAAATAGTCACTCAAGTTTTTAACACCAACTACCTCAAAGAGGGGAGGATGCAAGATGCAGGATCGCCTGACCATGATGATAATAATGATGATGATAACAATGATGTGGCATCACTCCCAACTCACATCACGCAGCATCAATTCATATGCCCATGGTTGCTACACGACTGTAGAAATGAAGTCGGCCTATATAACCAGGGTAACTATGGCAACAGGGATGTGTTTACAAAGCAGAGGACAATAACAACAGCACGGCCCATGCAGGCTAGTAACTCAAACAGACGCGCTGTTAATTAGGTGCACTTGATTGACGTGGGGTTATAATGTTAATGATGATAACAGTTGTCCTCATGTTTTATGGAAATGTCACACAGGATCCTGCGAGTCTTTCTTCCCTGATCCACATCGTCAAATAGCGCGTAGTAACACCCACAACGTGGTCACGTGATCACATGGGTCCAATGCACGGCGTAAAGCCTATATTACACAGTTCCCCAAAAATGTTTTTTTTTTCTTGCTTGCGCCTAACACCCCAAACAACTACAATCAAAACCTCCGCCGAGCATACAGAAGTTATATCGGTGTACATTCACTTGTCATAATTAGTGTTAAAGTGCATTAGGTTTCGTTTGCCCCTTTACCATTCTTCTTAGTGGCCAAATAATCATCTCAAATTGATAGCATAACTTTTTTTTAATGCGTCAAGCTGGCCAGGAATCTAACCAGGGCGACGGGGGTTGGGAGGGGAGGGGGGGGGGGGAGCTACATTCTCTCATGAATATGAATTTGTAATGCTATAATAGTGTTCACAGAGAATTACAAATTCCTACGAGTACTTATTATTTGAAAGTTAGTGACCACAAGTATGACTAAGTAAGATATGCGGTGATTTGATTCTGCGTCCCCAAGAAGCAGGGAAATGTGGCATATTTAAATGATACATATTAACAGCCATATATTGGTATGTATAATCCATATACATGTGATAAAAATCGCCCAATCTATACTAATATGTTAAAATTGATCACATCACTAAAATACAATACATTTTGCACGACTGCCATGGAGAAACACCAGAAACAAGCGAAATAGCCCTCTGTCGAAACTGTCATGAACTCCGCCTAAGATATGTTAATATCAACGCGAGGTCTACTTAACATAAAAACCAATGAAACATCACCATGGTAGTTTAAAAATAAAGAGATTAAAAACAAAATTGAAAATTAAAATTGAAAAAAAAGAAGACCTGCGATATACAATGATTCTAAAACATGTACATACATACATATATACCGGTATATTTATAGTATTATGTGTTGATATTTTATTTCTTTTACAGGTGGAGGAAGTCTTCATATATTCAATCGCATGACCCACATGGCATTGTCTAGTAATGATATAGGGCGATATAGGAGAAGGAGAGAGTGGGAGAGAGTGAGAGAGAGAAAAGATGGTCCCTCTGTCTGTGTTGGCGCTTCTGCCCATCGTGCCTGAAGAGGTGGAGGATGGCTGGTGCTTGCCGGCTGGTTCTGGGCAGGTTTACACCACTGATGCTGGCGCATACAGCGGGCCAAGTCGGCAGGTTGGTCTACATGGCAGGTCACGGACCATGAACCTAGAACACACGTACACACGTTAATGGTTTGTCACACAATCGTCACAGCAATATTCCTCACTGCATACAGACGGTTGTAACACTTTTTGTTCTTTAAAAATTAAATTAAAAAAAAAATAAAAAAATACTAATTATGTTTTTTAATGTATGGTCCCATCCCAAAGCACCCCCATCCATTTAAAGTTGCAAAACCCGATGGTTTTGAGTTTTTACCCCAAAAGACCATATTAAGTTGATTATTATAATTTACTTTACCTTAGTTTGGAGCAACTTAAAATTGCAGAGTGCCATGGTTTTGAGATTTTGTCATTTTCTGAGATAAATATATAATGTTGATCATTATAGTCTATCTTACTTTAGTGTGAAGTAACTTATTTTACATGGTTACCTTCTCAGATATTTGAAGTGCAAACATGTGAAATAAATTTTGGCAAGCATGCCAACATTCTGACATCATAGGCTTCAAGAGTAACAGGTTCTAGTAAATTGACTTATGCAGCAACATATGCTTAATAAGTGCACCAGTATCTAAGTTGGATATGTAGAATTCAATCTAGGTTCGTGTTTTTTTCTTTTTGAAAATTTGATACTTTATCGGACTATGCAACTTAAAACAAAAGTTTGGATTAAAAGTGGCTAACTTTGGAGATATTTGAAGTGAAATCTTGTCAAATGAATGTAGTGTCCATATGAAAACGCTGGCCATCATATACTTCTATGACTTGCAGCGGTCTATTAAATTGACTGAATATTCCTTTTATTCTGGGTGAAGCATTATCTAATTTGGATATGGAGGATCAAATGTAGAGCTTCTTTTTGGATTAGACAATGTGATGGTTTCATTGGATTGTGCAACTTTAACACAACCATATCCAAGCAGGGCCAGAAAGACAGAATACCTGACGAAACAGCCAACAGTGAGGCTTGGCACTTTCATTTAATTAAAGTTGCATACTTCGATGGTTTTGAGTTTCTGCCATTTTCTGAGATTACATTAGATTGATAATTATTTATTTGACTTTAGTTTGAAGTAAAACATTTCTTGTAAATGGCAAATGTTGGATATTTAACAAGTGCACCAATATCTAAGGTGGATATGAACGATCAAATCTAGATAAGTGTCTTAGTTTTGAAAATGTCAGGCTTTCATCGGATTATGCAACTTTAAAGTAAATACCTATAAAGAATAATTAACGCATGGACTACAATGATTGTAGTAAAACTTAGATCTACGGATCACGACAAATGCCATCTCTCCTCCAGTCATAGGCCACGTTGGAATTCATGTTACAAAGGAGCACTCCAAATTATAAAACTTTATTAGAAAGATTTTGGGCATTTGTAAAATATTGGTTCAATTTCGTAAATTTAAATTAAACGGCTTGCATAGAATGAGATAATCTATATAGTTAGTGCTAAGAGGAAATAATAATAATAATAAACATCAATTTTGTTCCTGAAAAAAGTGCTTCGCTATGAAATTAATCCAGGACACGTATTGACGATACGGGTTGCCATGGCTATTCTGTTTTGGTTTGTTTATTTGTTGCCTTGATTATAAATGGAGTACTTATTTTCCTAATCTTATTTCCCCTACGTTATATGGAACGTCTATAGACTGCCTTAGAATGTACATACCTATACGGTTGCCATGGGTTCTCCATCCAGAATGCTCATTGTGGCCACTGCAAGGAGGACATGGTGGTGAGTGAGATCATAGAGGGCGCCACTTTTATGAATAGGAAAAAAAAAGTAAAGCTTGTTTTATTTAACGACGCCTCTAGAGTGCATTGATTTTCATATCATCGGCTATTGGATGTCAAACATATGGTCATTCTGACATTTCTTTGGAGGAAACCAGCTGCCGCCACATAGGCTACTCTTTCCGATAAGCAGCAAGGGGTCTTTTCTATGCACTTTTCCACAGACAGGACAGCACATACCACAGACATTGATGAACCAGTTGTGAACCACTGGTTGGAATGCGAAATAGCCCAAACTGCAAATGGGTCCACTGAGCAGGATCGATCGGATGACCCACACCATCACAGATGGACACTACTGCCTGAGCTATGTCCCGCTCCCTTTTTATGAACAGGATACTCAGAAACACACTCAACACTCAAGGTGGAAGTAACACAAAACGGAAGTCACGCCAGAAATAGGCTGACAAGAAAAGTTAGGCAGAACGCAAACATGGGGAAGTGAAGTCAGAGAATCAGTTTTACAATGAGAATATGGAAAGATAAGCAGATTTTATATTATAAATATATATATGTTTGAGAAAGTTAACAAAATTTCAAAAGTTGTTGTAGATGACGTTAAAATTGAAAACCCAATTCCTGCCACCCCCACCCCAAAAAATAAAAGAAAAGAAGAACCTTCACTACTGCCGTTGCGCAGAACAAAACACACTATTCTGTGTTTTTCACCACCCATATTTGTGCCAATGAACCATAATCTCTTTTATGGACACGACGGATAAAAACAACGACAGTGTATTTCCAGCTTAAGAGATATGCATGTTTCTCTTTTCGGTTATCTTGTTCTTTACCTGTCATTCAGATCGATGCTTTGCTTATTGTCTTGTAATTGTCTATCTATTTTGTTGTAGATTTATTTACTGTGTAGTGGCAATTTTCTTTAGTGCTGGAAGACCAGCGCATAAGCACTGGCATGTTATTCAGAGGAATAAAAACACTTGAACAAAAAAAAAGAAGTACCGAGCGGGTTCTTCATTTAAAATGCCTTGTCCTTTTCTATTTACCCATCCCTTGCTTAAGATTTTGACGTATTTAGCCACTACTTTTCCAGGTATTCTATTTAACATGTGAATATACAAGCTGTGCAAATTAAAAAGATAATTAGAACTACTAGAAGTAGGACCTTAGTTATAGTATAACTATACCCCCGTCGTTGCTTATAAATTTGCACACATATTTATGTTCTATGCCTATTATTGTGTTAAGGAGAGAGCATTGGAACAAATCAAGCTACAATTACGCTGATTCTAAATGGTATTTCCCGATTTACTGATTTAGGAAAAGATAAGTAGTAACTAAGTAAAATGTGAAAATGTGTAATATATGGCAATAATAAAATCTTCATTGTAACAAAGGCTAAACTGATGCATGGAACAAATCTGAAAGCCAGAACAAGGGGTTGAAATAGTAAAATTCCACTCCCATAATAACAAAAATTAATAAAAGAATTGTTTACAAAATTACAAACTTCCCAGTCTTTTCGACATACAAGATAATAATAATAATAATAATAAAAATAAAATCACCCGCCCACAGATACATTTCGCCCATTTCGTTACAATCTCACTATAGGGAGGTTGCATTGTTTTTCTTCCTTATCCCTTTGCTGTGTTAGTGCTGTGGACAATAATGTGAACAGTAGAGAATTGGCACACTGGGGACGTCAAGTGCATCCCACAAAGAGCATACAAGTTAATTGAAACCCATGCACACTTACATGGACACTGTTCAGTGCATGAGTACCGCTACTACCGAATGGGTTCAGCTTTTGAGGCTGCGCGTTACCCTGAAACTTAATCCACACATCACACTTAACCCTAGTTATTAGAGAGACAAATGAAGAAAGCAAACCATCCGCTTCACTGTGCATGCGCATGTTCCTGTGGTTATATATACCTTTTCATTTAAGGGTGGCGACGCCACAGGCGAAACTGGAACGACACTATCAGCTCAGGAAGGTCTAGACCACCCCATGGTCGCTTTCTTGTGGACAGAAACTGTGTGATGTGGTAATGGACATTCTATGGGATCGGGATGGGTTCGTTGGTTGTTGTAGTTTTACATCCTTTCTACATCTAAGGTCATATCAGGACGGGCACTGACATGTGACAGTGCACATTCATGGTGACTTTCAGGCCCCCGGCACAAAATACCCGATATCCCACTCAGTCACATTATCCTGACACTCAGCTAACCAGTCCTTTCTTATCCTATTAATAACATGCACCAGGCTAGGAAGCGACAAGTATCAATTTTATAAGTAATTGGTTTGACTCAACCGGAAACCAAACTCCCGGATGGGTGATGGTAGTGAAGATGGCATACCCAAGTCACTGACACAAGCTAGGACAGCATTCCATACAAGTAGTAGTATAATAAATCACCTATATGATTATACAAATACATACTGCATTTGGTGGAGCCTATAGGCATGATTAATGTGTTAAGGTTGTAGCTATAACCCTGTTGGGAATTGAGATTTCTTTATAAGAAGAAATTTGTTTGTGCCAAGATTGCGTAGTTTTTCATCACTTTAGTTAATATTAAAAGTCCTCTATGACAACAATGTCCATATTCTGAGAGGGAGGGTTCTGGGTAGTGTGCATTATATTCACATAAATTGGTGCATCTGGTTCCGATAAGAAGTATATATATTCTTTGCGTCGGGGAATTCTATGCTGAGAGTAAGGATCTCAAAATGTTTTTCATTATGTTTGATTGGTGAGAGATCACTTCATGATAGATTAGAAGCCATGTCAATTAGGAACCCCCTCCCCACCTTTCTTTAGGTGTGGACTTTGGTCCAAGTCTTGTAATGTGGAATTTAGGAAGTTGTAATTTATTATTTATGCCAGGCTACGCCACATCTCTGTGAAGGTTATGAGATTCCCCAATCGGGGGCGATGATTCTGTTAGCTTTGAGAAGAGGCGTATGTCTTGTGTAACTATCTTCTCCCTTTATTGTAATGCTGTATTGCATTTATCAGGTTTATGCCGTCTTAGTTAGGGGGGTGTTGACTTAGTGAATAATTAGGAGTGAGGGAGGGTGAGGTTATGAAAATGATGGGCATGGTAACGAGTGGTAGCAAGTATGAGAAGGAGGGTGATATATCATGGCATTGAGTTCCGACAGGTGCAATTCAGAAGGGGTTTCGGACCCTGCATGACTGGGCAATACAGGAGGCTAATAGGATTGTTTATTTGTTGTGGTTTTACCTCCTAGCAACATCTAAAGTCATATCAGTAGGGGCACCGACTTGACAGTGCACACTCATGATGACTTCATAGTTTGTTTATTGCTGTTTTATGTCCTAGCAACATCTAAGGTCACATCAGGACGGGTACTGACTTGTGACAGTGTGCACTCATGGCAACTTTATAGTGTTCCCCCACTGGGAGACCAGGCCGCCGGCATCATGACCCAATATCCCACTCAGTCACATTATCCTGACACTGAGCTAACCAGTCCTTGCCCTATTCAATTAATGCGGAGCACCAGGCTAGATAACGACAAGTATAAATTTTGTAGGTGAACAGGAAGACATAAAACCCTTAGCCAATAGTGTATGTAGTTCCACCGTTTGTCACCTCGCTACCTGGCGCTTAAAGGGTCACTCACATGACCAAGATAACTTTACTTATTCAGAATTATCATGATCAAATATGACTTTTCATGGTTTGTACAGCTCAAAAACAACCTATCCCATATAAGTTTATTTAGGGTCTAATCTGGACAGAGTACCATTGTGGTCAAGTTGTAACGATTAACATGCGGCCCTAATTACAATTCTCGAGTGATGTAGGCCTGGACATACCTACACTGTTGGCTAAGCTTTTTCTAAGAAATATAACAGAGATATTTTTAGACTCGTGTATCACTAAGGCCAAATAATTAATTTAAAAAACACCCCAAAAAACTGCGATCGTCCCCGCCCATGCCTAAAAAATCGTCCGGCCCTGATCTAAATTAAATTATTATTTTTGTTGTAAATTGTTAAAAATGTGTCAATCAAAAATTCAACTTTTGTAAGCACATAATTGAAACTTATAGAACTGTATGATATAATAAATTTCGAAATGAGAATTCAGTGTTCATTGTTTGACTGAAAACATTGTGATGTGTGCATGAATGACATGTAATCCTTTTATTAGTTTAGGGTGATCCAATATTTAAACAACTGAGGGACCTGTGGAATTCTGAATACCTATATTAAATAGGCTGATCTGCCCAGGACAATTAGACTGAGTATGCTAGGGCTAGTATTAGTAAATCTAAGTGCAATACAGTTGATATTTGTAGAATGAGTATTTTGTTGTAAAGAATACATACTAAGCTTAGGAAACATATCTTTAAAGACAGAGAACAAACGTCAAGTTGCAGAATTAATTTACCGAGTATTTAGATCAGGGTTAAACATTTACTGAACTGTACCTGTTCTATTTCAAATTTGTACTGTCCAAAAACAGAATTAACGCAATGCATGTACGAAAATAGTCTTAGCTTAAGGTATAAAACTATATGTAATTAACAGCTTTAATGAATTGATAAACAGAGAATTACATTTTTGTTTTCTTTATAAATATATAAAATCAAAAGCATGTAATATTATTCAGTCAAATAAATAACCCTAACTAATATAGCTCACTTCTGAACTGGGCAGACGATATTGGTTAATTGGTGAGGCACAATTAAGGCGCATTAATTGTGAAGTAAACAGTAATTAATCCTCAATCAAACAGCATTTCCATCACCAAAATGCCTTCAGGGCGCTTATACTATTGTGGCATCTATCGGTCTAGCTTTTGTATTCACATGGAAAACTGATATTACTAAAATCAGCATCAATTCTTTATTCATATGCTTTCTGTATGTACACTATGAAATATACTGCTTACCGTCTGGAATAGAGAAATTTACTTACCCAGATTAGGTCCTACATAATAGTCAACTTAGATACTGGTGCACTTATTAAGCATGTGTTAGAAGGGGATACTAAGTCAACTGAATAGAACCTGTTACTGATGAAGCCTATTTAATCAAATAATGTACAAAAAAACTAAAATATATATCATTTTCTTAAGGCTTTGGTAACCCTAACACCTCTATCCGCCATTGGCTCACTACGGTAAACTCATTACACGAGGACCTCAGAAAGTACCTTAGGTCACAAGTACCGAAGAGGACATCACAAAACAAACAACAAATCATCACATCAATTCAAAAAGGCTGTACATAGCATTTCTGCCAAAGCTGGGTACTTGGATCTCTCCTCACACAGCTTTGATCGCTTAGCGTCAAAATGCTGTACTGGATCTCCCAGAAATATTGTCATTAAGGCTCAGTTCTACACAGCTGTAAACACCTAGCGGTGGAATCACTCACTGCAACGAGGTATCTGATACACATACCTGCCACATGATATAGGTTACCCGTATCTGATATGGATTTGGTGTTATTTTTAGTGATATCGCTGTACTCCATTTTGATACAGATTTTTAGTTAAATTTATGGAAATAAAAATGTTGAGCTGAGATGCTGAGACTGGCAAAATCAGCGACACATACAGAATGATGTACGTTGTATGTGAATGCAATGTAATTTGTTGTATATAATGTTTGAGTAATAAAATTATGTAATTGTATTCAAGTCTTTTTATGGCATGGGGGACATATATATATATATATATATATATATATATATATATATATATTTATATATATATATATATATGAATTATTAGGTGATACAGCTTCAGAGGATTTTAGGTGAAAATACAGATTGCCATAAAAAAAATGTGGCAGGTCTGCACACACAACCTTGTTTAAAAAAATTAGTTACACCCTTTTTGGATTAACCCGACGAAATGTGACTATTAAATGCCTAAAAAGGTGGTGGTAACAATTTCAATAATGATATTGATTGTAACTGTCGAGTCAGAAAAGCCACAATTCGGCGCTTACACAGCTTTCTTATTTTGCTATCATCAGTTGTGTGTGAAACACGTGTGCATTTCATTTTCTATTAAATCTAAATTTGTGCGATTCGAAAGTTAAAGGCATTTAATTCCTTGAACATAAAATAAGATCAGGGACGAGACATTTAATTCCTTGAACATGAAATAAGATCAGTGAAGAAGGCATTTATTTCCTTGAACATCAATTAAGATCAAGAGAGAAAGCATTTAAATTTAAATTCCTTGAAAAATCAATTAAAATCAGGGAAGAATGCATTTACTTCATTGAACATGACTAGTAAGAGGGCTTTTGATTCCTCGAATATGTGCTTTGAGGCTCTCAAAACATTAGGACATATTAATAAACTTTCTCTCTCGGTCCATACTCATGTCATACATGTAGTCAGTCAAGCATTAAACCCGATATAGAGCAATACGCGCTTAATTATTGACACAGAACGACATGATCGGCTCTCCATACATGGAGAGTATGATTACAAGATTACACTTTATATTAGATCTATTTGCTATTTAAAGCTGCACAGTCCGATGAAATCATACAATTTACAAAACCAAAACACTTACCAAGATTTGATCCTACATATTCAAGTTAGATACTAGTGCACTCATCAAACCCATAGAAGGAATACTAAGTCAATGTAATAGAACATGTCACTGCTGAAGCTTATGATGTCCAGGATTTTGATATACATGCCAACATTATTGTTCATGTTTGTGCATCAAGTATCTCCACATTTAACTGTTAAAAATAAAAGTTACTTCAAAGTAAGGTAAATATATATAATGAGCAGATAAATATGGTAGGAGCTCAAAACTATCGGATTATGCAACTTTAATGCTATCACAATATTTCCTTAAAGCTGAATAGTCCGACGAAGCATCCCATTTTCAAAACCAAAACATTTATTTAGATTTGATTCTACATGTTTAACTTAGATATTAATGCACGTATTGAGCATGTATTGCCATATCGAAGGGAATACTGAGTCAATTTAATAGAACCTGTTACTACAGAAGCCTATGGTGGCAGAGTTTTGACACACCTGTGAAAACTAATTTTAAATGTTTATGCTTCAAATATCTCAAAAGTTAGCCATTTAAAATAAAAGTTACTTCAAAATAAAGTAAGGTAAATTATGACCATCAATTTAATACATTTATCTCTAAAAAAACAAAAAGATAGAAACTCAAGACCATCGGACTATGCAACTTTAACTATCATTAGGCTTAAAAAGCTTAAACATGCATTGTTCACGAACAGGGCTCTTCTTTAAGAAATATATCCCAGAACCAGATCAGCTGCCATAATACACCAACCAATTAAAATCAATATCGGTCAAATATTTTGCTATGGCTGGTTATTTGTTAAAATTCATATCAAATGAGGCTTTCTATTTGTTAGAATGGCTCAAGTAAGTTAATAAGCACTTTATCACCCTAATAATAGTAAGATGGAGTTGGGGCCTCTGGACTGGATATCGGCTCCACCACCTTGCTCAATATACATTCAAACGTACCCCCTGGCCTGAAATCTTGCAACAAGTGCTTAATGTGCATCTGGTTGTGAATTTGAACCCTTTCCACAATGTACAAGCTCGGAGTCCCTGTTCATGAGACCGTTTTTATGTCGAGTCGCCAGAGGGCGACACCTAATCACCTGGTTTTGAGCGGCGAAAGGGTTGCCTTGGAACTGTTGTCTGGCAGGTACCACCGGGGCTGCAGCATCGCTCTGCGGCTGCGAAGAAGAGAACGGGTTATCATTGGTGGATGAGCTGCCAACACTGCCAACGCTACCCTCACGCCCGCCCTGTGACTCTCCAAAGTCCAGACCTGACCCATTCACCTTCACACCGGGATCGACCAGGAATGGGTCGCGGAAGGGCGACTGAGTCCGGGGAGAGTCACTCGCCACCTGGCTGCTGGCCGGCGAGAAGGACGCCGGCGCTGACGGCATTGTGGGCCACGAGACCTCAGGTTTCTTACTGCCTAGCGCAAACTTGAATGGGTCTAGGGAGGCGAAAGGGTCTGAGTGCAGGCTGACTGAGTCAGTCCGTATGCTGTCCGAGTCCGACACGCCATTCAGGGCAGTGTCAAATGGATCGGTAGAGCCATTGGTTGGTTTCGATTGCGTCAACATCGTCTCCCCTAAATCACTGGAGGAAGAAACGTTCGACTGGTCCTTGAAGTCAGAGACCGGGAAGGCTGCCTCGAGTGTGCCCTTTTTACTATTGGAGGACCCAGTATTCCAGTCCACAACAAATGGGTCTGGGGTAGTTGAAGAATGTACTGAGGAGGTGTCCGAGCGTGCTTTACAAGCCGAGTCATTTCTCTTAATAGGCACCGTGCCGAACGGGTCTGAGGCGCTGTCATGCTGGGACTCACTTGTTGAGCGCTCAGACGTCGTGCGGCTGCGGTTTGATTCACTGCGTACAGAATCCCGGCTCTGCTTGCGGCCTTGTCTGGCCAAGGCGGGAGAGGAAACCACAGGGGTCCCCTTACCGCCAGAGGTAAAGAAAGGGTCGTTAGCAAAAGGGTCCTCCACAAAGGAATCACTTAGACTGCCCTTAACAGACTCACTATCCTTAGACCCGATCGCCTTGGTCCTAAATGCTACAGCTTGCTGGGTAAGGTCCTTATTGAAAGGATCGTTCTCAGAGAAAGGATCAATGGGTGAGTCATCAACGAAGGGGTCAACCCCTTCAGGGAATGGGTCCGCCTTTGGTTGTGTGGAATCAGAGCTCGGAGGCTCCTCCTCAGGGGGGAGAGTGATCGTTTCTGTGGCCAGCACGCTAAACACAGGTTCCGATTGGTTGCCTCTTAACATGGCCTTAACACTGTCGACGCGCCGTGCCGCTGTCTGCACATCAGTGCGGTCGGACTGCCTCTGGTGTGCCTCTCTTGAGAACTCAGTGGGGAAGCGCTCCGACTGCCGCGTCTGGCCATCACGGGCAAACGGATCAGGACTGGGCTGGGATAAGGAGCGCGAAGGCCGGGCAGAGGGTGGAGTACTCTGGGTCACCGGGGGAGTGTTCTCTGGGACATGGGTTAGGGTGGGACTCTGCTGGGCTCCTCCAGGTGTCCTGGGGCGTGGCCTGGGCCGGGGGCGTGCCACCATTGATGTGCCGGTTGAGGAGGGGCTAACACCGGGGATGGGACTCACATTAGGGGAGGACCGCCGAACCAGACTGTCATGGCGGATGGTGGTGGGAGGGGTGGTGTAACTGTTCTGGCGGCCAACTAGAGGCGGCGTGTGCAGCTGCCGACTTGGCGGTGTGTGGCGTGGCTGCATGCGTGGAGAGCTCGGCGGTGTTGAATGTGGTGCAAACGGATCCTGCTTAAAGGCCTGGAATGGAGGAGGGGTGGACGAATGCTTGCTATCAAAGGGTGGGAAGTCAAACTGGTCTTGCTGTGGCTGCACTGCCTGGGTCGGCCACTGCCGGTCTTGAAGCAGCAATGTCGGCGTTGAGGTGGCGGTAAAGCCATGGACAGGCAGTGTCGATTGTCGCGAGGTGCTGAAGTTGGCATGCTGAATTTGGGATGCTGGCAGCGTCCTCTGGCGGGGAAGGGTGCGGCTGTGGAAGGCGTCATGCTTAGGGAGGGGTGGCGGCGTGCAATGGGGCACATGTATTGGTTTGTGAGTGGTGGGTGGTGTGTTAAGGGGAGGTAAAGGAGGGGGTGCATGCTGGGGAGGCGGAGTCTCTGGGAGCGACAGTGGCTGTGATAGGGGTCCTGAGCTTGGCGGTCGTGGGGGAAGAGCAGGTGGACTGCTCTCCTCTATGAAATCAATGGTGGTCTGCCTGGGGAAGGCAATCATCTCCAGCCTTCCACTTCGCCGCGACATGGTGCCCACGTCAATGGTCGCCTGCCGGTTCATCCCTGGGCGGGACGAGGAGGACGAAGACGAGGAGAAGGAGGGGCGCGGTGGAGGTGCTGGAGCATTGTCAAGTATCTCCGCTTTGCCTACACGTGGTAGCGGAGGTGGAGGCAGCTCCGGCAATGGTAGGCTGAAGTCCTCAGGCGTACTTACATTACTGCTTGTCGTTCCATCTCTCCCGATCTTATCACTAAGGGTGGTGGGAGGGGTACTTGAGCTAGCACTTATGTCTAGTGCCTGTGGCTTGCTTAGTCCAGCAGCAGCTGAGGGCTTTAATTCAGAAGTATCAAATGGTCCTTGAAAGTGCGTCTTAGCGAGGATGGCTGAGGTGTCAAAAGGATCAGGTTCTTGCGAATCAATGGATGCATTGGGTTGTGTGAATGGGGCTGACCCGAACGGGTCTGTGGCTGGATCACTAGATGAGCCGAATGGGTATGTAGAGGTGGATGATTGCGTAAGGCGGGGGCGGCTTCGGGAAGTGGAAGAGGTCGAGCTGCGGGCACTATCTGCTCTTACCATTTCAGGGTTGCTGCCTACCTGTTCAGGACCCATCGTATTCATTGCTGGCTTTATTGGTTCAGCTTTCTTGAAGAACTGACTCCGGTCCACATACTTGTTAGCCGGTGTGAAGTGAGACAGGTTAGCGAGATCGCTAAACTGGTCGGCATGAACAGCCTGTACTGGCATTTTTGGCTCAGGCTTGTTCATGTTGGGGCTTGGTGGTGCTGCGGCTTGCACTTGCATCGGCTGCATTGGCTGAAGACTGGCAGTGAAAGCTGAGTGAGGCTGACCAGAAAAGCCCTGTGCAGCCGGTGACCCATCACCAATGCTAGAGAAAACTGCGTAACGATCATTGCCCTGTGGCTGTTGTGGCTGATTTTGTGTGAAGAAGGGGTCATCTTTGAATGGGTCCTTCTGAACAGGCATTGCACCGAATGCACCCTGCTGCTGTGGCAGCTGTATTTGCTGTTGCATTACAGGATTCTGCTGCATATGAACCGGCATCTGCAACTGACCAGATATTGGCATTGGGGAAGCGTGCTGCGGTGACACAGGAAGGCTGCCCTGAGGAGGGAAGGCTGCAAATGAAGCCTGCTGTTGTGGAGCTGGTTGTGGCGGCGCAGTGAATTGGCCCTGGCCGAATGGGTCAGTATTGAAGGGGTCGCCTGGCTGGGGTTGTGGAAAGGGTACGGCTTGCGGCTGTTGCTGCTGCTGCATCGGCGGCTTCTGCTGCTGCTGCTGTGTTCCATAGTTGGGTGGTGGGGCGAGCGTAGGTGTAGAGAAAGGATCCTAAAAGACAGAAAATAAGCACATTATTATCATTATTATCATCAAAACCCACATATTATATCAAAGTGATTCCCCAATTGTTCTATATCATTGGACATCAGTACGCAGTGCATCTTGAACTCACTGAGGAACCACTAAAGAAGATCTATTAGAAATATAAGTCTTAAATTCCTTGAATTGTGGAAACCTTTAGCCATGACTGATAAGCATTATGAGTAGGCCAGTTAGCGAGCCTTTATGTTAGGGCTATTTGCAGTGAATATCACCATCACCATCAGCACCACCATGTTTGAAGGTTATAGGTTATTAGTAGTGCAACCTACACGCTGTGCACCACCCATAGCGGAGTTCCCGAAATTCTGTTCAAAGCTGACGGGGAACTGGGGAGCGGCGGCTGCGGGAGTGGCAGTTGGAGCGGCAGCGGAGAAGGCATCAACCTGCTCAAAGGTCTGCAAATAAGATGCACGGTTACTCCAACATCACAAATTTCATCCACACAAGCACTTTCAGATTTTGGATTTTCAGCAGATCCCAACATCACTCAATGTTATCAGAACTTAGATATTAGAAGGCAATTAATTGTTAGTTCTGCTCGCTTTATAATGTATCAGGCAGATGTGCTTCATCTACATTAAATGGTGCGTCAACTGAGTTTGTAAATCTATTGTAAGCTATAAAGCACAAGTAATCACTACTCACTAAACAATTCATATACAAACAACAAAGCATGGCGATGAATGCTCCCATATAAAATGAGTTAACGCAGGAAAAGAAATGGGATATAAAAAGGAGAGAAGTGCACTGGTGGGATACTTAAAAAGGAACATGAGTAGCAGATGGAACAAGCTGCAGGTGAGGAACAACGCCAATACAACGTGTAACAAACGTGGAAAGGTAGTCTGTACTAGTGTAAAGCGGCTTTATATACCCAGGCGGGGTAGGGGTGGGAGCGCACAACCAGCTGCCATATGATGCGAAGCAGCGGGCCAGATTTCGGCAGCAAAAGTCTCCTCACTGGGGTGGCCAGAGACCAGAGGGCCTTAGCCTGAAAATGGCAGGTTAAGCTGAGATGGTTGGTTGTTGGAGTTTTACCTCCTGGCAACATCTAAGGTCATATCAGAACGGGTTCAGCTAAGATGACCTTACTTGTACCAAAACCATACAGCATTGTGGGACTGCAGAGAATACAGTCATTGCCATTTAAATCTTGGAGCAAGGACATATTCGATTATATGATTATATGTAAATATTATTTACGATGAAGTTAATTCATTGATTGTCTTCTTACTATTATTAATATCGATCAGCAACATTTTAAATGTACAAGTGTATTAAAAAAGAATTGTGTTGAAGGTATTAAAGTCATGACCCTTAATACTGGGTCTGTGTGTCTATGGGGGCGCGGGGGGGGGGGGGATTATGGGAGGAGACAGGGGGAGCCTAAATATAGTTTTAAATCTTATTAGAAATAAGGAGAGGTACGTGTTGGTTACGGGCATTTTTAAATCTATTAAAAATACTTGGATTTAAAAGGGTTTAAAAGTTAGAACCCATCGATATACAAAGTAGTCAAAAGGTACTTAGTGGATGATCAAATAATTCCAAAACACGACTTATTCATACAATAATGAAAAATTAAAGTACATATCCAACACGATGGTTCTCACTTATTAGCAGACCTGCCAATGCTTCTTTTTAAGAAAAGAAAAAGATTGTATAGCAATCGTACATATTGCATACCTTTATCAGTATTTGTTTCATTCAAAATTTCTATTTGCAACTATGGTTGACACACACACAAAAGAAAAAACCCCACAAAAAAACCATTATTATTCATATAATAATTTTTAGCGAGAAAAAATGCACATTAACCAATTTGAAGAATGATTAAGACATACAAATCTATTAAATAAATAAATGCATAATTTCTATGTTACAAAAATTCACCACTAGATCAATATTTTATTTGATTTTAGTGGCGAGGTTAAATACATTTATTCTTTGGCAATACAAACTAAATATACGGAATTTGATCGAAAAATATACGTTTTCGCGAAATGATCGAGATTCTGCGTGGAACTGCAAAATCAAGGTCTAACAATCGGATTGATTCCACTGGCAGATCTGCATCAAAATCTAAATCTAAAAAGAATTAGAAGGGGGAAAAAAATCCCCTCCCAAGAAATGCCGCATCGCAGTGGATGAGATAACTGAGCCAGAACATGTGCAAAGTCCTCCTGAGGCCAACAAAAAAGAAAATTGGTGACAGTCCCCGCCCGTGTATGAAAAGTTGCCCGCCGCTGAATTAGTTAATTAAAAAAATTAAAACTGTTCAAAATACGTCTGGCGAGCAGCAATTAAACTTTTGTTGGTTTGACTCGGCCATGGCTCGAATCCAGGAGTTTGAATCCCACGACCTACCAGAATGGGAGGCGGAGGCTCAACTCACTCAGTCATCGCGTCTGGGTATGTATTACGTCTATGCCATACACCAGAAAAATAACAAGTAAAAGATCAAAAATAAAAACCGGCCGCCCGACCGCGACTGATTTGTGGGATCAAAGGGACGATCATCAACTTTAAAAAAAGTATAAATTCGGCCTAAGGAGCAAAAACATTGCTCGGGCACAGAACTGTCTAAATGGCTAGGGTTGGGTTTTAAAAATATATACTTTAAAAAATTCAATTTTATTTGTTTCTTAAACAACTGCCGCAGTCCTCAATATTGGCGTTCTCAAGTCCTTACCACTTCCAGGTTGAACAGCTGGTTTTCTAGATTTAACAGATCCGCCGACGATTTGCTCGGTTCGATGGGATTGCTATCTGCTTTCATCATTTCAGCGCTCCCAGCCTACAGCCACAGAAAATAAAACAAAAAACAGCCACATGCAGAGGTGCCATCACGGACTACTGAACACACAGGATACAGGTGGTGGAGGAGGCGACATGTAAATAGGCAGACAGTGGGCTGTGATCAGGGGAGAGCGAGAGTGCAGGTGACTATAGTCAGTTTATCGTTGGGTTATCATGTATGTCTCAGATTAGCTTTTCACCCCTCCAATCTGAGTGTAGAATCAATTAATTTGGAAAAAATAGCTAACAATTTGAAGTTTCTCTAAAGAATACTGAGTGAATTTAGAGTGAACAAGCACTGCTGGTTTTACATCATATAAGAATTTTGTATAATATATATATGAGAATTTATATAAATATATTAATTATAAATGAATTAATATAAATATATATAATATAAATATGTGATATAATAGCATTATGCGAGTATAAAGGCACGGAAAGGAATTACATGTTATTTGGCCCTTTTATTACTGATTGGGTGCTTTACTTGATGTATGAGCCCCTCACGTTACAGGTGGCTCCACCACCGGCACGAGTCTGAAACGGGATCCTACACTGTGTCATTCGCGCCCGAGAATTTAGCTTTTCCCCGCCCCTGTTATCAACGATGGCTCGCCCCCCCCCCCCCCCCCTCCCCACACCTCCCCATGTCATGGGTTATAATATGGGGGCGGCCCTGCCCACTACCGTGGTTCATATACATTTGCAATTTCAGTATTAACTGCAATATTATCATAATTAGGGTGATCGGTTGCCATAAAGGCATCAGCTATCATATCATCAATCCCATAGGTATTGTCATGTGCATAAATATATAATACAAAATTCTGATATGGTGTGAAACCACCAGTGCTTATTCACTATGTTTTATTCTTTAAAGATAACAAATAAAAAATAGAATTAATAGCTTTTCAGAGGAATTCTTGAATTTAAATCAATGTTTGTTTTCCTGCTGACGCCAGAAAACATTAAGTATAGCTCATTAATACCTAAACACACCGAATTCCAACCAATACAATCACAGGCAATTTGAAGCAATGACAACTGAATATAGCCCATAATTCTTTTCCAAGTAGCGTGCTTTTTCATATACAGTACAACCCCGTTAACCCAAGCTCGCTTAAACCAAACGATCGGTTAATCCAAACCCTTTTCGGCGGCCCACCAAAATGCTACCATTTATCATATAAAAAACTTGGTTAAACCAAAGTCGGTTAATCCAAACAAAATTGCCGTCCCCAGGCCACTTCCGGTACAGTTAAACCAAACTTTCATGTGGTTTTAAGGTCATCTGAGACTTTTTTATATGATAAATGGTAGTATTTTGCCAGGTCGCCGAAAAAAGTTTGAATAACCGATCGTTTGATTTAACCGAGGTTGGTTTAATGGGGTTAAACTGTATATATATAAAAACAATAATCATAGTGTCCACATACATTGTACATTCATAATGCACCCCCGTTTTTACCAAAGCCAAGTTAAAGTCAAAGCTCGGTTAAACCAATGATCGGTTAATCCCAACAAAATTCTATGGTCCCTGCAAGTTTCGTTTAAATGGGTTACAAATTAGTAATAAATACATCAACTGATGTACATATAGTCTCGATATAGACATAGACACGGATTACTTTTTTTTTTAAAGGAAGAAGGCAGTATTCACTGCATGAAATATAAGCTGCATAGTCCGATGAAAGCATCAACATTTCAAACTAAATCACTTACCCAGATTTGATTCTACATATCCAACTTAGATTAGATACTGTAGCACTTTTTTGAGTATTTGTTGGCACAGAGAAGGAGACACTAAGCAAATTTAACAGAAGCTGTGACTACTGAAACCTATTGTGTCGAAATTTGTACGTGTTTGACAAAATTAATTTAGACTCTTTTCACTTCAAATATTTCTAAAGTTAGCCATTTAAAATATAAGTGACTTCAAACTAAAGTAAAGTAGATCAAAACAATAAATATAATTATTTATCTTAGAAAGGGAAATAAACTAAAAAAACCATCGGACTATGCAACTTTAAGCACAGGGTCTTACTTCAATTGAAATTGCTCAACGGAAAGGTAAACATAACAGTGATGACAAAAAATGCATTTGAAGAACACAGCAAAACTAAAATGTTCAATAGCAAGAATGTGGTGGTAGCTAGACCTAATTCACATATAAAGGGTGAATATTACATAGGTGTCAATACCAGGGAACGACAAAAAGAAGAGAAATAAAGGAGTATCTAAACTACATAAATAGTGCCGATAACGCGTCTTCTATGGGAATATCCACTGCACGCACGACTACTAATCGGTGCTGACGTCAGCAGATATTCACACAGATTAGCAGAACTACTTTCAGTCACTCCCCTTTTAATTCTAGTCGACACACACACACACACACACACACACACACACACACACACACACACACACACACACACACACACACACACACATACTTGCGACAGTTTTGATCAATAGAAAATTAGGAGTGCATATATATACCGTGTTCTCGCGGGTTAACGCCTATATGTGGGTTAACGCCCACCCCCCACTTGGGCAATATTTCGTAAACACCCATCCCTTAAACGCCCATGTGTGGGTAAATGCCCACCCCCGATTTCAGTGATTTGCCAATTTAAACACCCAGGGCGTTAACCCGCGAGAATATGGTATATATATACGCACTCCTAATTTTCCCATCATCAAAACTGTCGCAAGTCATTTAACGCACACATTAATCATACACATGATATGGAATGCACCAATTGTTACTCGATTGACATATTACATGATCGCTACAAACAAATACATAAGCCCCCATTCGTGAATTAATATAATATTTACACAAGAATGTCCGACATGCATTCCTTGATTCCCGTCGTCAGGGTAACCGTGTATGTTATATACATTTTATACGTTGTACTGTTTATAACATTTGTAGCAGTATAACCGCTCGCGACGTGAATAACACATGTATCAAATAACACCTATATACCAAGGCTCAACATCACATGTAGAACAGCGGGTTTTCAGCAGCAAGAAAGGGAGACAAATCCATACAAAAAAGAGAATAAAAAAAAATCAACATGCTCCTTTATTTAGTTATTTAAAAATAAATAAATAAACAAACGCATCCCCTCAAAATACCAGTAGACTATTATCAGGTAGAACTACCGTGGTCACAGGGTGTGGGATAGGTTGGTGTAAAATATTACATCACATATCTAATCGCTCATTTAGGTGGGTTTAAAAAGAAGTGTACGCTGGGGATGTGAGACAAACGACAAGATGCAAATAGCACTGCGATTTCGTAGGCTGTATTATGTGGGATATAAATGCAAGCACATTCAGACACAATAGAAACATGTAGAAATTAATCTATTCGCTTAACATTGACAACAATAAATAAATAAATTCACAACACAGAAACACATAGAATAATGCAAAACCATCAACTGTAAAATATACACATGCAGATATGCGAGGTTCATTTTCTTAATATTTAGTTTTGTAGGCGAAAGGGGAATGATACAGGTACACAAACACAAACAACACCGCGGTGCGATACACTTGTAAGGTGCTCTGTAGTGAAGGAATGTGGGAAGGTGCTTATAAAACAGCACGTAGAAGACAAAAACAGTCTAAATCTACGGCCATCGGAACAGAAATACAAGATGACCAGACGCACCGGTCAGAGGGACGCTAGGCAGGATGACCTCATCATCGACAACATCGAGGAAGCTGCATTGAGGTACATACAGGAACTAAAGTCGAAAAAGGCAGCATGCGCTGACACCACCCCTATACTCACTGAGCCTGCAGGGTAAGTGTCGTGTCTGAATCTTTGTCTATGTCTATGTCTGTGGTACAAGTGACGGGGCACCTGAAACAAGGAGGCACCATCTCCAGGTTACACACTCGTATACGTGACACCGGTGCACACGACACCACCCTGCACTTACCAGCCGGCGGAGGTCGCCACGGGTGGGAGGGGGATGGGCGATGGAGGATGGAGGATGGAGGGAGGAGGGAGGAGGGAGGGAAGGAGAGGATAAGAGAGAGGAGGAAGGAAAGAGGAGGAGGGAGGAGGGGGGAGGGAGGAGGGAGGAGGGGGGAGAGAGGAGGGAGAGAGGAGGGAGGAAGGAGAGGAGGAGAGAGGAGGGAGGGGGGGGGGGAGGGGGGAGGAAGGGAAGGAGGAGGGAGAAAGGAGGAAGGAGGAGGGAGGAGGGGGGAGAGAGGAGGGAAGAGAGGAGGGAGGAGAGAGGAGGGAGGAGAGAGGAAGGAGGAGGGAGGAATGAGGAGGGAGGAGGGGGGAGGGGGGAGGGAGGAGGGGGGAGGGGGGAGAGAGGAGGGAGGAGGGAGGAGAGAGGAAGGAGGGAGGAGGGAGGAGAGAGGAGAGAGGAGAGAGGAGGGAGGAGGGAGGAGGGAGGAGGGAGGAGGGAGGAGGGAGGAAACAATTATTGAAGATTTGTTTGCAAACATAAACCATTTATGCATGGTGATGTAGGTCAGGACCTTTAAAGAAAACCAAAAACAAAATACCCCTCCCTCACAATCCCCCAAAACCTAGGTATGTATGTCCGCACAACCATACACCACTGTGCATGCCTCTAGTGTGGAGATCTAAGCGGTAGGCGGCCAATGTTCCTGGCTGCTATCAGGTTAGGGCGGGCCCCAGCGGTGCCAGTTTGGCGGTCGGGTCTCGAGTGAAGAAAATTGGTCTTGTAGACCCGACGGTCGGGTCTCGAGTGAAGAAATTTGGTACCCGAACGTCGGGAAAACAAAATGATAAACTGACTAGGTCAGGTATCATATGAACAGAGATTAATAAGAACAAACTTGATGACATTGTGAATCATTGTGAATCAAAACAGTGAATGTTAGTGTTTTCCCGACGGTCGGGTCTCCAGTGCTTGAAATCTTCAAGGACTAGTTGGGAATCATTAAAATAGTAATATAGAGATCTACACATATACAAAATAAATAAAAGTAAAACGACATTGAGGGGAATCGAATAATTAAAATAGTAATATATACGTATACAAAATGAAGAAAAGTAAAACGAATTTGACGGGGAATCGAACCCCGGCCACGGCGGTGAGATTTCTGAATGCTAACCACTAGAGCACCAGTGTGACTGGTTGCAATTGAAATATGTAGTGATACTTCATTACATAGAGCGGCTGGCAAATCGATGACGTCACCGTCGGGTCTCCAGATCTTGAAATATTCACTGCAGACACGACGGTCGTGTGAATAATATCTTCCATTTTAAATTGGATGGAAAACGCTCAGCATTTATATGTCAGGTGCTGGGAGCTGGGAAAAGTAGAACTGACAACCAAAGTAGATAATTATTCAGAGCTGTAAGGCAGATTGATTTACTTTGCTAAATTATATTTTTACCATAGCTTTAAAAACAAAATGACCAAAAGGTAGGCACGAAATTTGTTAGCTTTTCCTTTTCTCGTTTTGATAGCACGAAAATTAGATATAAAAAAAAAAACCCAACCGTTTCTGGCGGCCAATGTTCGGGTCTTACACACACGACACCACCCTGCACTTACAGTTTCTGACGGAAAAAAACACATCCAAAAATTGAAATTATATCAATTTGATTGATCACATGCATAGTTAAAGTGATTTTAATAACATGCACAGTTAAAGTGATTTTAATAAAGCTAGGTGAGAAAATGTCAACACACGAAGCAGCGGGTTCCATTTTGGTAACCCAATCATTTCTACAATGTATATGGTGAAGTGAGACGACTAGCACAAGGACGGGTGAAGGTCAAATCTGGTCAGATACAATGGATGGTTGTTGTTTCATTCCCAACTGACAATTTCAGGTAAAACATACAAGAGGTGTAAAAAGAAGCCATAACTTTATTAACCCCCCCCCCCCCCCGGCTATATACAAAACAAGGTAGGTATATTCAAATATTTATCACAATCAAAAAACTGGTTGGTTGGTTGTTGGAGATTTACATCCTGGTAACATCTAGGTCATATCAGAATTGGTACCGACCTGTGACAGTGCGCACTCATGGCGACTTTATAGCACTGCCCCATTGAGAAATCAGGCCGCCAGCACCATGACCCCATATTCCAGTCACATTATCCTGACACTGAGCCAACCAGTCCTTGCCCTATCCTAATAATGCCGAGCACCTGGCTAGGAAGTGACAAGTATCAACGTTTAAGTCACTGGTTTGACTCCACCACAGTTCGAACCTGTGGGTTCGAATCCCACGATCTTTCAACACGGGAGACGGACGCTCAACTCATTCGGCCATCCCGTCTGGTTGGTAGATCTTAAGAAGAAAAAACCCACCAAAAATACCTTCATAAAACCCTGTAAAAAACAACCCAGACAGATCCGCTTTCATTGTCATATAAGAGGCTACCCCTGTATTATTGAATATGACTGATTGATTGATTGATTGATTGATTGGTGGTTGCTTTACACCGTGTCGGCAGCATAGGCCATATTCACAGCGAGACATGTTTGTTTTTTGTTCAAACCATCGCTTTTACATGTGAAAGCAGACAATCATTTATGTGGCAATTATTAAATTAGAAAGCTCCCAATCATATATTTGTGGTCAAGGGAAACAAATTCCCATAGAAAAAGAAAAGTTTGATTAATAATTGATAGAATTTATTTAGTAAACTATATGAGGTGCCCTCAAAAAGGCTAAAATATTTTCTTGTTTTACTTTAGTAAAAAAGGTCATGCATACTGTCTGCAGTGTAGAATTGTTGGCACAGGGCCAAACAAATCAACGCAACTTAGTAAAAATGTGTTTGAGTGTCAGCGGGGACTGACACCCAATACATTCAAGGGGAGGTTGAATATGACACTGCCAAGACATGTCATATATCGAACAGTGAGGCACCTCCACCTGGGGCCAGGCTTACCGGTGTACTATGCCAGAATAAGATCCTAGGTCAAAGTATACCCATGTAATTAAATAGGTAGGCCTAGAAAGGTGACGATTGTTATTTTGACCTAGGTTATCCGAGTCCCAGTCAGAGTGTGACAGGTATGGGAATGAACTGGGTGACTGAGTGAGGCGCCGACGTTGGAGTGACATGGTTGGTTGTTGGAGTATTACGTCCTGACAACATCTAAGGTCATATCAGGACGGGTTCCGACTTGTGACAGTGCACATTCATGACGACTTTATTTTAATTTTTTAATTGATACAGTATTTATTCTGCCCATAGCGTGTAAGCTCCAGTGAGGGTGCTTGTTTTCAACGCTGGACAGCTGTGAGGAATGTTATGGTGCATGCCCGGGTTCCGGTTCCGGGTTGGTATCCGGCTCATTATTTAAGTAGTTAGTATCTATGTTAGTTTATTTTTGGGGGGGGTATAACTTCTGATCATATTACTAATATCATAGCCTAGTATGTACATCTAGTGAGATGGTAATAGGCTTGTGGATGAGGACGTGTTCCCAGAATTTGTTTGTTTGTTTTGTTTGCAGCTTTCCTGTCACTTGTGCCCTGTCCCTAGTTAGTGCCTAGATGTGCCAGAACGCATCCATACTCTTCGGGACTGTGACCAGGTGGGTCGGCTGCAGTGCTAAATTGTTACCCATAGTTCTAATGGCATTGTCTCTGACTTTTGCTTTTACCAGCTTCCTTTCACCTGTGCCCTGTCCCTAGTTGGTACCCGGGTTTTTTCTTGACGATTTATATTGCCTATCATGGATAAGTCTGAATAGACTTGTTTTCCCCATTAGACAGTTTGTCGATAGAAAGCCCAAGCCTACACTTTTACCGACCCGGGTGCGCCAGAACACACCCGTACCCTTCGGGACTGTGACCTGGTGGCGGGTTGTGGTATTTTCTCATGCCATAGTGTATTATAGGTTGGGTTTGGTGAGCATGTTTGGTCTGTCCGTACCTTTTGTGATTTGTGCCAGAACACATACTAAGGTGGACTATGGCCTCATTTCTTCCGACCCTCCCAGTACTCCAGATGGCTGTGTATTTATAAGTTTGATGTGCCCCCATTTCCGTGGCCTGTCCTTGGCATGTGTGCTCTTTCACAGTTTGCCTTGACTGCGCCCGGTCAGGTGTTATTTGGTGCCCTATGATGGTGTATGGTTTTTATTTGTTCTTTTTTAGGAATTGTTTATAGAGCTCCAGTTTCTTGATTGCTCTGACTGGAGGTAGTTGTTTGTTCCAGGCTAGTAGGGTAGGATCATATCGTTGTATATTTTGTATTGCCATGCTTTCTGTCATGTAGTATCTTAGTTTTGCTGGTAGCCATATTTTATAATTAGCTTTCTTTATTGTATTTGTTATGCAGGTGTCATAATTTAGGTGCCTGTCTAGGTCCACTCCTAGATAGCGATAGCTGTCTACTGACTCGAGTTGACCTTCCCCCAGTTGCCAGTTTAACTTTAGGTTTTTGGTGTGTCTGGTACCGAACAGTACCGTTTTTGATTTACTTGTATTTATTGTTATTTTAGATGACATCATAGGAATATATGTTGGAGGTGGAAATATCAATAACACAAGATACGCAGACGATACAGCACTGCTAGCCTTAACGTCAAATCGACTACAAGATATAGTGGATGAAGTAAAAGAAAAAAGTGAGAGATGTGGCCTCAAAATGAATGTAAAGAAGACAAAATCCATGGTTGTCAGCAGAAAGGAATACAAACCAAGAGCAGAGATAAAAGTTAATGGTGTAATCTTGGAGCAGGTAGAGTCATTTGTGTATCTGGGCCATTTAATAACTAGTGATGGCGGATGTGAAAGAGAGATTAAACAGAGAATAAACATTGCCAAAACAACATTTCTAAAGATGCAGAAAGTACTAACATCTAGAGACATAAATATAAAAACAAGACTCCGACTGCTAAAATGCTATGTGTGGTCTACACTTTTATATTGCTGCGAGACATGGACTTTGAAGAAAGCAATAACAACAAAGCTCGAGGCATTTGAAATGTGGCAATACAGAAGAATGTTAAAAATTCCATGGACAGCAATGATAAGCAACGTGGAGGTCCTAACAAGAATGAAAATAAAGAGACAGATAATACAAACGATCAAAAACAGAAAAATTAAATACTTTGGCCACATGATACAACACCAGGAATCACAGAGAAGAATACTGGAAGGGAAGATAGAAGGGAAAAGACCAAGAGGGAGAAGGAGAACAACATGGATGGACAACATCACTGAGTGGACAGCAATGAGCTATGCGGAATGCGTGAGAGGAACGAATGACAGGAAGAGATGGAGGTCCATTGCAGCCAACCTTCTTCGAGAAGACGGCACCCATTGATTGATTGATTGTTATTTTGTTTATTTGGCACCATTCGTTTAACTTCAATAGTGTTTTGCTTAGGGTTGCTTCTAGTTCCTCGGGTGATTTGCTAGCCACGTAGACCACTGTGTCATCAGCATATAAAAGCAGATGTTCTGTTTCTAACCAATTATTGAGGTCATTTAATGTAAATTAGGAACAGGAGGGGGCTCAATACGGACCCCTGCGGTACTCCGTAGTGTAAGTATTCTTCCCCTGATGTTGCCCCATTTGCTATAGTGGATTGTTTCCGGTTTAGCAGGTAGTCACTTACCCAATCTCCTGTTTTCCCTTTTATCCCCATTCGGGTTAATTTATTTTTTAAGGTGTTGTGGTCCACCCTGTCAAACGCTTTGCTAAAGTCTATGAATGCTGTCCCCACCATGTTCTTTTGATTTATATTGCTTGCAATGTCATTAGTTAACTTAGCTATGGTTTTAGTTGTTGAGTTATATTTTCTAAACCAGCCTTGTTTGTTATTTAGGATTTGCTGCTTGTTTAGGTAATTCTTTATGTGTCTATGCATTACCTTCCCTATTAACTTACCGGGTACTGGTAGGATAGAGATAGGCCTGTAGTTACCTAATGATTGTTTGTCCCCTCCTTTGAGGAGAGGAGTGACCTTAGCTGTCTTCCAGCAGCTTATGAACGACCCTCCAGCGAATGATTTATTGAAGAGATCACATATTATATTTGGGATGCAGCCGAGTGCATCCTTCAGTATTGTGCTGGAGATGTAGTCAATGCCTGATGGCTTGCTGCAGTCAATATTTTGTATTAGGTCGCTTATTTCTTATATTGTGGTTGAGTTCTGGTGCTTTCGTGTCCCAGTTTGTATTGAATTTTTATGACAGTTTGCCCCCTATAGTCGAAAAGTGTTTATTCATGGTTTCAGCTATTTCTGTGTTACTGAGTTCCTTTCCATCCTCAGCACAGAGGGTGATGTTTTCTTTCTTTTTTTTTGCATTCGGTAGTAGTATTTTAACGTTTTCCCAGAATTTGTGTGAGTTTTCCTCCCCATTGCTGGTCCTGTTTGACGATAAACTATCTTTTGATTTTACTCACTGCCGTCTGGCTTTGGTTTCTCGATTTGTGGTAATTATCTATATCTGTCTGAAGCCCGATTTCTTTGGCTAATTTCCCGTTATTGTATTTCATCATGATTATGTTTATCAGTTCTGGTGTAACCCATGGTTTTTGGTTTGCTTAAATTCTTCTATTGGACAGCTGTTTTCCAGATGTTTTCATATTTCCCCCAGGATGGTTTCCCATTGATTGTTTATGCTTTGATCAGTTGGGGGAAGTGGTTCTATATTGGCCTTGAGGTGAGCTTCTAATGCTTCTTTTGTGTAGTTCTTGTAAGATCTACCTATACGATACATGGTTTTTGTAATGGTTTCAATTTTCTTTCGGGTGACATATATTAGCTCGTGGTCACTAATACCCCAGTTTCTGGTTCCCGATTTGTGGACATGGTTTGAGTTTGAGGTTGAGTTTGAGTTAGTAATAATGAGGTGCATGGTAGAACTGTTTTCCCTAGTCTAGTTAGTTCACCGATTATTTGCACCAGACCTTTACCTTTAATCAAATTTTCTAAGGTATTTTTATTTTTTTTATTTGTTTTATAGTTTGTATTGAAGTCGCCAAGTGCCTCACTGGAAATTCAGCCCCTGGCACCATGAGCCGATATCCCACTCAGTCACATTATCCTGACACTGAGCTAACCAGTCCTTGCCCTATCCTAATAATGGCGGATGCCTGGCTAGGAAGTGACAAGTATAAATCTTTAAGTCATTGGTTTGACTCGACCAGGGTTTGAACATATGGGTTCGAATCCCACGATCTACCAAAACGGGAGACGGACGTTCAACTCATTAGGCTAGAATAGTGCTGCCCAGCGGTGAAAACAAGTATTAACACACTTATCCGTTACAAGCTGGGTAATTAAATTCATCACACACAAAAAAATAGGTCACCCCGTCTGGTCTTCTTAATTATTTATTTATTTATTTTCTATCAGTTATTTAGGGCTAAATCAAAACTAGGGGGCACTGTCGTCGAGCTGTGATTGTCAGGGAAATTCAGCTTTAATGAACCTCTTCGCGAATCAAAGTGACATAGACCAGAGAGCAACTTTGTAGAGCCCTTCAATGAAATAACACTGCACCGTGTTTAAGGTCACAGGTCACGAATTAGACAAGCCTATTTTGAACAAGTAATCCATTGCAATGGAAAGATGTCATGAAACCGTCAAGGAAAGTATCTCAAGCCTCCTTTGAGTAATAGTCAATTGAAGCCATTTATCAATACTTGTAAAGTACAATGAAGCCCAGTTATAACGCCCCCCCCCCGAGATTTATTGCGAATTCGGTTATAACGCGATGATTTATTGGAAGCAGAATTCTTTAATTCAAAGGTAATTCAGTCAAGTGAATCCTGATCCACCGCGACCCCAATTTTCTTTTGAGATCGCATTAATTTATATGGACCTGAACGATCGCATTACAACGGGGTCATACTGTATGTGATTCCACTTGTCCTTTCCCTACTTGACGTCACAAAATGTGTATATTTCAAATTCAACACAGTGGCCAGATCCTACCATTAACATTGAACAAAGTATCCCATGGATATTTTTCAGAAGTTCTATGGTCAATACTGTTGATATTGTCGTGGGGGTGATGAAAATGGGAAATATTGTGCCTAGAGCGGGACTCGAACCCACATCTCTTTGCATTCCGGGCCAGTGTGCTAACCATTACACCACCTAGGCTCCCTGATATCAACACACTCCCCACGCCTACCTGTCTATGTGGTTACTTGCCTGAGAGGTCAGTGCAGACCACTACACTCGTCCCCCTGGAATTGTAAGTCTTGTAATGCTTACAATTACATACATACAGGCAATGCACTAACACATACATACACAGGGTAGGTTCAACAACCATACAGCGCAAAGCTTGTACAGGATCCTGATCACGGCAACCAGTGTGATGGGGGTGATGAAAATGGGAAATATTGCGCCTAGAGCGGGACTCGAACCCACATCTCTTTGCATTCCGGGCCAGTGTGCTAACCATTACACCACCTAGGCTCCCTGATATCAATACACTCCCCACGCCTACCTGTCTATGTGGTTACTTGCCTGAGAGGTCAGTGCAGACCACTACAATATGTTTTGAATGAACATTTCACTATTATATCACGAACATTCATGTAAAGAATACAAGTTAAAATCAAGCGATCTATACCTTTAAAGGGCTACTTACACGATCAACATTTTACTTATTCACAATTATTAGGATTGGTCATAATGCTCGCATTGCGGTTGATTCATGGCAGGGGAGGAGGACCCCTCCCCCTCTTTCATCCTCCCTCCGCCGCCGCCCTGACGCAACCCCCCACCCCCCCTCTCTCCGGCCATATAAACCGGCCGCCTAGCTGCTCCCAGCCACTCGCCTCTCCTCACTCTCCTGGAGCACTCATTTTCTCCACCCACCCACCCATACTACATCATTCTATCACCTCGACATATGGTGAAGGGCTCTTCGGGGTCCCTCCCCCACGATCGACATTGACCGTAGGTCCTTAATGACACTTACTTTTACCACTATCTCATGCATGTACTCTTCCATTATCCATTGCCTTAAACTGTTCATATCCTCATTGCTTTTAATTAATTACCTGGAATTGTCTTATGTTCATATTGTCTGCACTTGACCTTCTGTGAATAAAGTGTTTTATTCCAACTACCGCCTTCCTCTCCTCCCTAGCCACGTATCAAATAAACCGAGTCATGGTTTGTATATTTTAAAACAACGTATTCTCTAGGATTTATTTAAGGTCCAACCAAGGTCTGAGGGTCTCTGTTTTAAAGCTAAGGATATTTGCGTCATTCAAGCCTGATTGCCCTTAGTCACATAGGCTTATGGCATATTGCATACATGGAAGGTAATGCAAGCCGTACTGACTTTTACTGCTTGCTGTGTTCCGGCACAAAAAGCAACAGACAGGCCAGAAAAGATGGTAGATATTACAAATGCGGAAACTAGCCCTCCTAAGTACTAAGGAAATCGAAATGACTATCACCATAGGGCGCAGTCTGTCGGTGTATGTGTACTGGCACAAACCAAAGCAGAACCGGGCAGGCCAAGGTCATGCATCCGATTCACCCTGAAATACAAAATGGCTAACCATACAAAATAACCATCCCACCTAGTCGCAGTCCTGAAGGGTCCAGGGGTGTTCTGGCATACTGGTGTACTATCTAAGGACAGGGCGTGGGTAAAAGGATGCTGTAACAAACCACAATGGGACGGGATCCTCTCCCGCAGGCTTGTATGTCATCTGGGTAGATGTACATAGTAGGCTAAGTTATAATATACAGGTTAGGAAAAAACATTGAAAAATTCAAAAAAACTAATATAGAAACTACAAACACCCAAACCCGCAAAAGGTTGGCCCGAGAAAGATCAGGTAAACACTCCTGATTGTGGGACCAGACCAAACCAGTTTCACAGCTGTCCAGTGTTGAAAATAAGCACCCTCACGGGAGCTTATACGTTATGGGCAGAATAAAAAAACTTGTCACAAAAAAAAAGAAATTAAAAAAAGAAGTCAAATTGAATGTTTTTGAGCATGCCTTATGAGCTATGTAAATCCACCATTCCATTCCATGTGTGACATCACATAACTACTAAAAATAACCATGGAACACTTAAAGAGTCTAATGGTGCTGGGCAGACCAATCCCGATCTACTCGGTTCAAGTTCAAATAACCAATTCTATGTGTGAACTTTCATTAAAGTACATTGAATATTTGTGTAATGCATACATGTTAAAATCACTTGACCTGATTTTTAAGTAAACTGAGTAAGACAGTACACTGGGTATTTGGTGGTAGCTTATGCTGGGTTTTAACAACCCTGATCAGCCAATACAATGGTGCTCGGCAATCAAGGGCTGCTCAATTAGAGCCACATCGAATTGGGTGATGGTAGGTTTTACATACTAACAACATTTGAGGTTATATCACGAGAGGTACTGACTTATAACAGTGTGTATACCCCTAGCTGCTTTATAGTGCTGTTCTGAGATAGTGTGTGCCACTGGCACATTGATATATCCTATTCAGTCACATTACCAATAGTTCGTCTAAACCAGATGCTGTATTTTTCAGGGTCCATTTTGACATATCAAATTCCAGGACCGTTCAGTGATAGATTTCAGGACGTTTTAAAGATTTTTATTAAATTAAAGTACCTCGAAATATGCATGAAAAATAACGACACACGTATGTATAATATTAATATAAAAAACAAGAGGCAGGATAACAAACCCACAAAATATCACTTTAAATACAAAACATGAGCGATTAAAGTTCAGGCACACCAGCGGAGACTATGAGAAGGCCTTCGACCGAGTCAATCATGAACTGTTAATCAAATGTTTACAAGATATTGGTGTCAATGGCAAAGACATTAAACTAATTGTGAACTTATACTGGACACAACGTGCATTTATAAAAATGGAGCAGGGCCTATCGGATGAAGTTATGATTAAACGAGGAGTTCGACAGGGGTGTGTATTGTCACCATGTCTATTTAACCTGTACACAGAGATGATTTTCAGACACATTGAAGATTGCAAGGGAGTGACAATAGGTGGCATGAACGTCAACAATCTTAGATATGCCGATGACAGTGTAATACTAGCAGACAGTGAGAAAAACCTACAAGATATAGTGAATAGAATCAATAAAGCTGGAATACTATTCAACATGAAGATGAATGCCAGGAAGACCAAAACAATGGTTATAAGTAAAAAGACAGATAAACCAAATGTCAATATAACCATAGATGGCACAAACATAGAACAAGTATCCGAATTCATATATCTCGGACAAAAGATTACAAATGATGGGAGATGTGAGGAAGAAATTAAAAGAAGGATAACAATAGCCCGAACAACATTCTCCAAAATGTATAGAGTGTTAACATCAAGTAAGATATTAATACAAACAAGGAAGCGTATTCTTCAGTGTTATGTGTGGTCTACTCTAATGTATGGGGCAGAGACATGGACAATCTCTAAGAAAATGTACAAACGTTTAGCAGCATTTGAGATGTGGACTTATCGAAGGATGATGAAAATATCATGGACAAAGAAGATCACCAACAAAGAAGTTCTCAGAAAAATTAAAAATAAGAAAAGCTTGTTTGCCACTATACAGACAAAGAAACTTATTTATTTTGGCCACATCATTCGTCAGAGTTCAATATACCGTACATTGTTGGAAGGGAAGGTGAATGGCAGCAGAGGGAGAGGGAGACCAAGAACATCATGGTTTACAAATATTTTACAGTGGACAGGCTTGAATTATTCACAGTCTATCAGAACAGCACTACATCGGGACAAGTGGAGAACCATTGCATCCAACCCTCGACTAGAGGATGGAACTATTGATTGATTGACATCAGCGGATATACGTTTTAAATAAAGCCTACAGTTACGATTTTTCATTTTTCAGGATCAATCCCCGGGACAAGTCAAGCCAACCAGATATAAAAGAAAATTGATACCTGTACCTCGGCATTACTAGAATAGTGAAAGGACTGTTCGCTCAGTGTCAGTATAATGTGAACGAGTGGGATATTAGATCACGGTGATGGTAGCACTATAAAGTCGCCATGAGTACACACTATCACCAGTCGGTACCGGTCCTAATATGACCTTCGGTGGTGCTAGGACGTACAACCTAATAGGTAAACAAAGATCTAGCTCGGCCACTGTGTCTATGGCCAGTGGAGATTGCTCCCTGTCAACATTCACACAGGCCATTCACTGGACGGCTGTCTTTTACGGCCCAAAACTTTGCAGGTTACGTAATAGTAGGCCATGTTTTATAATGTTACCTCCAGTAACCAGCATACATAAAATAACTGTAGCTAAGGAAACCAGAAAACAAACTAGTTGTGTATTTAATATTTTGCATGAAAGAAGGAATGCACAAGGAAATATGGTAGCAACATGTGGGAAAATGAAGAAATGGAAAAAGAAAAGAAGAAAAAAAAAGAAGAAAAGTCCTCTGGCGCTGTTCAGTTAGTCAATAAGGGAAGAGAGGTCATTCGGAATGAGTCAGTGTCATGCTAGTGTGGTTAGAGGACTCCATCTTGGTCTCAGAGGGTGGCCTCAGAGAGTGGTAGCACAATGCAGACTGCCTGCAGTTAGCGGTGGAGCACTGCATAGCGCATGCAGGACACAGAACGCTGCCTGGCACATTGTGCCGAGACACTCCTTCCATCTGGACGCGCATTTCTTTCTTTCTGAAATACCTGACACCCAGCGACTCACATGCGGCAAACCGCAGCCGTCCGCTTTCACTAATCATTTGCGAACTGCTATCGTTGAAGTATGGCTGTGGTTCCTGTTGCATGGCTGTCAAGCATGGAACCAGCAGTGGTTCCTCTGACCTAGGAACAGCACTGGTTCCTGTGGCACAGGCATCTGGTGGGGAGCCAGTTCTGTGCAGCACTGGTACCTGTAGCACAGCCATCTGGTGGGGAACCAGTGCTGTGCAGCACTGGTTCCTGTGGCCCAGGCATCTGGCAGGGAACCAGTGCTGTGCAACACTAGCTCTGTGGCACAGCCATCTGCAGAGACCCAGTGCCATGCAGTGCTGGTTCCTTTGGCACCGCCATCTGCCAGAGAACCAGTGCCATGCAGCGCTGGTTCCTGTGGCACAGCCATCGGACAGGAAACCAGTGGCAGGGAACAAGTGCTGTGCAACACTGGTTCTTATGGCAGTCATCTGGCAGGGAACCGCTGCTGTGCAACATTAGTTCTGTGCAGTGCTGGTTCCTGTAGCAGAGCCAACTCGTGGGGAACCAGTGCTGTGCAGGTTCCTGTAGCAGAGCCAACTGGTGGGGAACCAGTGCAGTGCAGTGCTGGTTCCTGTGGCACAGCCATCTTGGCATGGAAACCAGTGCTGTGCAACGCTGGTCCCTGGGGAGTGACCATGAAACCAGCACATCGGCAGTAACAGCTGTACTCCAGCGACAGCAATCTGTGAACCGGCTTACTGAAACACGTCCTATGGCGGACAGACACTCACACCCACCTGCTTGTTGACATCAATCAACGTGCCAAACAACAGGGATTTGAAACTATCCTGAAATAGCAAAACCAGCTTTAAGGTCAAAGCATTTAAAAAACCACAAATAAAACAAACAAACAAAAACCACAAAGTGAACACCTCCAAGTCCTTAAGTGACACAATGGAACAAGCTGATCACGGACTTGCCACAACTATGGCAACACCATATTACTTTTGACAAAACTGTGCGAGTCGATGCACTTTCATGGGTTTTTTCTTCTTTTTAAATAGTGAAAAGCTCTTTAGAGCTTTGATTAAGTGCTTGTGGAGCATACATTGTGTGCATAGTGAAAAATAAAAGCATTAGTAATATGCACATGGCAAGAAAACAGCAAAAGGTGCAGCTGCTACATACATACATTATAAAACTGTTCCTTCTCAACAATGTTACTAACACCACCATATCTGTGCTCCACAACACACAACCAGGAAGTGACATCACAACAAGGCTATGCAACGGGATACTTACGTCATAGGGCGCCTCTTGAGCAGATGGCTTCTCTGGGCTGGCCTTATCGGTGTTCTTGTCTTGATCTTTGGACTTGTCATCTTCTTTGGCCGACTTGCGGGCTTTGGCGGCTTCAACTTCCTGCTTCTTCATTTCAAAGACAACTTGGAAGAGATCACGAAGGGTGAGCACCAACCCTTCCGCCTGAATAAAAGCGAAGACACTCTTACAATGACACCTGGGTAGGGGAAATTCTGAGTTCAGTTCGTGAAAAGCTCAGTCAGTTTGAGGTTCTGATGAATTAATTAATGCCGCATAATCTGAAAGCATAACATATCCTAAACCAAAACACTTGCAAAGATTTGATCCTACATATCCAACTTGATGCACTTAGTAAACATGTATTCCTCCTGCACTAGTCTGCTATGCTTGTAAATAGTAAACCAAATTACCAAGATGTTTAGCATTTCAGTGTGCACACCAAAATTGATGTCGATTAAAAACCAGTGCATTTTCAAACGGACACGAGTGAGTATGCAAATGCATGTATGTATGTATGTATCATTATCCTGATACTAAGCTAACCAGTCCTTGTCCTATCCTAGTAATGCCAAGCACCAGGCTAGTAGCAACAAGTATCAATTTTGTAAGTCATGGTTTGACTCAGCCGGGTTTTGATCTCCCGACCATCCGCATGGGAAGCCTGCATTTTTACTAATTGTGTTCAAATATCTCCAAATTTAACCCGTTATTAAAATAAAAATTACTTCAAATTAAAGTAAGAGGTTTTAACGGCCAATCTATTCCATGTATCTAAAATTTTTTTGCAGGAACTCGCAATCATCATCAAGGCCGTAGCTTTCGGGGGAAGAGGGATGGGGTGAGTAGCCGGTCTGAAATGGCATTTCAGAGCCTCAAGCATAAAGATTTTCCCGGGGGCATACCCCTAGATTACCCTAGTGCATCATGCCTTCAGCCCTCATTCGTTCCAAGAATTTATCTCCCCCCCCCCCCCCACCAAAAAATCTTTCACCCCAAACAAATATTTCTAGCTATAGCTATGATATATTTATACTTATTGAAGATCACATTTTTTTGTATTATCATTTTCTTGTATAGTGAAACAAATTGAAATGTGAATCACCATGAAATTATTATTTATGACAATTATTTCAGCGTTATTGCAGTTGTTAAGATTGGTCGTAATGCGAAGCATTTCGTTTGTGCAGGGGACCCCGCCACTGCTCACCTCCCCCCGCCCCTGAGCGACTCACCCCCGCCACTGCTCACCTCCCCCCTGAGCGACTCACCCCCTCCTGCCTCTGCTCACTTCCCCCCTTATAAGGCCGCCCGCCGGCCTCCCTCAGGCACTCAGCCTCCAGCCGCCTTCCAGCTCTCTGCCCTTTTTCTTCTCCACCCACCCACCCAACTCTCCCTCCTCTACCCTCCCCCCTCTGCGGCGGAGGGCTCCTCGGCCCCCCCTCTACCAACTCTGACACTGCTCCTTATGAGCCCCTCACTATTTATCCTCTGCTCCTCATGAGCCCCTGACTCTTTGCTCCTCGCGAGCCCCCTGCTCCTCATGAGCCCCCTGTATTGCTCTGCCTCCTCAGCCTGTTTACCTCCTCAGTTACCCTGTTTGTACCTTACTTTGTCATTTATTGTTATTTCACTGTTTCTCTGTATGTTGCCCGAGGCGTCACAATAAACGCCTCAGTTTTCCCACCTCCGCCTCTGTTCTTCCTTCTCGCGCATCAGGAAAGTATCTCTATTTGACTTGTCTTGATCCCGACTATATTTAAAAGACGCTTTACCGGTTTGTCAGTCTTGATCCCGAAAAACTGGTGCTTGCCCTCGCCAAGCCCGTATATGTAGCCAAACGCACGCGCATCGGTGATGTCGCGTGAGATGAATGAAATCTTGTGCACAGCATGGTGGTGCATCACGTTCTGGATACGCAGGGAGAACAAAGAAACCAGTTAAAAAATATATTGATAGTTCATGTTGTGGGACATTACACACTTCGCAGACAGAATAAAGCCAAGATTCCATTCATATGTTAACAGCAATACCAGATGAACTACAAATTCCAGGATATACCCAACAAAAACCAGCAGATTCAAATTCATTGATATACATGACAAAACTGAACAGAGCCTCCTCACCACATGTAGTGGGGCCCTGAAGGTGGAGTCTCCGACTTGGCCTGAGAATACAGCTCAAACACTTTAATCTAATCTAATAGTACGTATTCGTGTATGAAAAGCACAATGTGCAAAGAGCGAAACAATGGTTAGTTTATGAGGATGATCATATCCTTTGGCAACCATGTGCATTTTCGACAGGGGTACGCATGTGCATGAAATCAAACTGGTCCATGCAGTGATTAGTGGTTTTACAGGTGAATTCACAGGGACTGGGGTGGTAACATGGTATGTATATATAACACCACAGGGGATTTTTCCAAAGCAAAATAGCCAGAATGAAACTGCCTAGTAATAAAAGATATGGCCGATTTACCCAGATAGTTAATTAAATAAAACCTACTTTAATATGGGCGCATTATCGCTTAGGGCTGGCTTTAGCTTAGTTTTTGTTTAAGGGATTTTATTCCTCTGAATAAAAAACATGTCAGTGCTGAAAGCATTGGTCTTCCAGCCCTAATGACATCATCATCCATAACATTACTCTAATCATTATTACTAACATATATGTTAGTAATAATGAATATCTCAAATATATATATTTGAGATATTCACCTACTCATCATAACCTCCAAAACAACGAAACCTACTTTTCGAGCATTGCCATGAGATTTTCATGTCCCACAATCTGCAACATTTTGACACCCATGAAACAAAGAGAGCGCATAATTTCCAATAAATACCTGGGAGATGTCATCAATGATCTTGAGCCCCTCGAGTGACACGTTGATGGTGATTTTGGGTTTGTGCGCCTTGGCAGACTTGACCATGCCCTTCAGCTTCTGCATGGCGTCTTGACACATCTTGTCGCCTCGGGCATCTGGCACATTTTCCAGACCAATCAACTTGGCTTTAAAATTAACACCGCCTTCCTGGAACCGAACAGGGTCCATCTTGTCTGGGGCACTTCCTGCAGCGGGTGATAGAATAATGGATGGTCAGCAATCATGAGGTGAATCAACATACAGGGTCTGTACACATGGAATTCAAGGCTATTTCAAGGCATTTCAAGGCTGTTTTTGATAGGAATTCAATACGATTTTCATTTGGATTTCAGGAGAAAAAAAAACAATGGTGAATGGCGATTGCCGATTTCGGACTAATTTAGATCAGTGGGAACAGTTTAATGGAATTCAAGGCTTTTCAAGATTAATTAACCAAAACAGATTAAATTCAAAGCATTTCAAGGCCTTGAAATGGGGAAAATGAAGTTCAAGACTTTCCAAGCCCCATACGGATCCTGCACATATTCCTCTGAAGTAGAAATGATACCAATTCAAGGTACACTTGTCTCTGTATCTGTCTGTCACACACACACACAGGATAGCTTTTGTGTAGGTACAAAGGGTTAGTGATTGAAATGTGATCGGGAAATGAAGTGCGTTACAATTTAAACTAAATATAGTCGATATGCACACAGGAAAAGGAGGCAATATTAACATTGAATTTTGTGAACGCAATGAGTAATATGTGAAAAATAAATTCAACATACATCAAGTTTGTTATAGTCTAAATTACTAAAGTACATCCTTCTTGATTGTCCAATATATTTGAAGAAAATATTCTAATATATTTCAATACAATAATAGACTAAAAACAAAAGGTTTAATCAAATTACCATCGAGGCGCTGTTTAAAAAAACCCTAAGATAATGGTCTGAACTATTTAAGACTAGTAAATGAGAGGGTTTAAAACACAAAAGAAAAATAACCAAGATTAAATGTGGCTAAGAGTCATCAAGCTTTTACAACATTCCATGACGTTCCAAGGTGGTACCTGTAAAAAAAACTACTAGGAGAGCTGCTTTCCATTCCTAGCAACATTGCTGAAATAAGCATAAGTTGCTAACAGAGAACATGTTCAGATTTTGGTTCGAGTAGGAAACTGAAGACAAAACACACAAAACCAGAACATGATGAGATGTTCATATTCTAGGTGAAATACTGACTGGAAACAAGCGGAAGTTATCTACACCTTCCACGCCCAGGCACAAGCGCACATTCCCTATTAATTGAGATGGTCGAAATGGAGGAGTGGGACAGTGGGGGGAGGGGGAGGGGGAGACCCCACAAAAACAGACAAGGTTGGTCTGGCCGCGCCACACTTGGTTGAGCCAAGAGACAGTGAGTGACAGTGAGTGAGAGAAAGGAGAAAAAAACTCTGACCCGTTATAGAAACGCTACTCACCGATCATGTGAACAAAGAAGAGTTAACGTAAATATACAGTGTGAATGGTTAATGAAATGGGACACTGGATCCCCCCCCCCCCGGCCCCCCACAAGGCCCAAAACAAGTACAGTAAAACCTCTCTAAAACGACCGACCATGGGACCAAAGTTAAATGGTCCATTTAGGGAGGTGTTCGGCTTAGGGATTAAAAAAAAAAAATCTTTACAATGGTATTGTATTGGCGATCGTTTGGGACCCAAATAAAGTGATCGATATAGGGGAGTGGTCGATCTGTGGAGGTGGTCGTTTAGAGAGGTTTTACTGTACAAGTAGCACTGCGCATGCACACGTCACGGGCATGCACGGCTTCCACTTCCGGTATGGAAAGCCTCGTTGTGAGAAGGCATGTTCACAAGGCGCACACACAGTGGCGGAGAGTGGAGAAGGTGTTAAGTGTGAGTGTAGGGTGTCAAAGTGTAGGGTTATACATTTTTGATTATAGCCATGTTATTACTCGGATATATTTGATAGAATGTCAATTAAAAATCAGTGTACTTTCAAACGGACACGAGTGAGTATGCAAATGCATGTGTATATATATGCATGTATGTATGCATGTATGCATGTATGTATGTATGTATGTATGTATGTATGTATGTATGTATGTATGTATGTATGTATGTATGTATGTATGTATGTATGTATGTTATGTATGTATGTCCCACTCAGTCACATTATCCTGATACTAAGCTAACCAGTCCTTGGCCTATCCTAGTTATGCCAAGCACCAGGCTAGTAGCAACAAGAATCAATTGTGTAAGTCATGGTTTGACTCAGCTGGGTTTTGATCTCCCGACCTTCCGCACGGGAAGCCTGTATTTTACTAATTCGGCCACAATCATTTATGTATGTATGTACCCATACGTGTGCATGTATGTATGTATGTATGTATGTATGTATGTATGTATGTATGTATGTATGTATGTATGTATGTATGTATGTATGTATGTATGTATGTATGTATGTATGCATGTATGTGCGTTTGAACATGAATACATATAGAGTGACTCTATTGGAAAGCCCGCTGTATCAAAGAAGGATAAAGTTCTAATTATACAATGTTATCAACTGCTATCTAAAGGTGTTACGAGCTACGCCCACTCCCCATACAGGTGGAAATAGCAACGATCAATTTGTCATACCAACGGACATGATTTTACAAGCAACCTGACTCGATGGTATTGTGGGTAACGTACACGTACACACGTGTGTGTGTGTATGTATGTATGTATGTATGTATTGTATGCACATATGTATTTTTGCAATGTGTTGTTGGTGTGTATGTGCGTGTGCGGAGGGATGGGGGACATGGCTGTATGCAAATATTTTAAGAGTTGACAAACTATGACTTTTCAATTTAAAAAACAAAAAGAACGATTAGACATGAATGCATAAAGCCCCAGGAGTACAATAAACTCGCGAAGGTGATGCAGTAAGTCTGTATATTGGTTCAACCATTAGTAACATATCAACAGCCATATCTGTATATTTATTCAACCATGAGTGAGAAATTAACAGCCAAGTCTGTATATCTGCTCAACCATCAGTAACAAAGTAACACCCAAGTCTGTATATTTGTTCAACAGTGAATGACAAATTAACAGCCAAGTCTGTATATTTGCTCAACCATTAGTAACAAAGTAACACCCAAGTCTGTATATTTGTTCAACAGTGAGTGACAAATTAACAGCCAAGTCTGTATATTTACTCAACCATTAGTAAAAAAGTAACACCCAAGTCTGTATATTTGTTCAACTGTGAGTGACAAATTAACAGCAAAATCTATATTTGTTCAACCATAAGTTACAAATGAAGAGCTATGTCTGTATATTTATTCAACCATGAGTGACAAATGAACAACCAAGACTGTATATTTGTTCAAACATGGGTGACAAATTAACAGCCAAGTCTGTATATTTGTTCAACCATAAGTTACAAATTAACAGACATGTCTATATATTTGTTCAACCATAAATGACAAAGGAACAGCCAAGTTCAACCATTTGCTGGGTGGGGCGCTGCTCAAATTACCATATGTCCGCTGTCGGTAATAACAAGAGCTCCCTGAGTAATGATGGTGAAACACAGAAACCGTGTAAAACTCATCTACATACAACATTCAACTGCCAGTATCTCACATCGATTCCTTCTGTCATGTGCAGGGAATCGTCAACAATTCTAGATCATTACATCGACCTCTAAACATCCAATCTAATCTAATACTTACATTGTTAACAAAATATATTAGTAATCTTACCGCGTGTTAATCTTCAATTTGTGATAATCACTGATGGATCCATAATATCGGTGAGTTTTAATTAAAAGTAGAGAAAAAAAAAGAAGGCATTTACAAAGGTATATATAGCATATTTGATGTATTTTGAAAATAACTAATCAAAGCTTCAGTGTAATGCAAAGAATGGAAAGAAGAGCAGAGATGGTTGGAGATTAAATAGATGTAATGATCTTTTTTTAATATTCTTTTATTGAGGCTGTATTTATACTGTCCATAGCATGTAAGCCCGGGTAACCAGGCTTGTTTTCAATGCTGGCCAGCTGTAGTGTTGGTGTTGTCTTACCAAGCAGTAGCTGCTGATAAGTTATTTGATTGTCTGCATTTCAGTAGCAGATAGATCTGTTGGTACGTTTAGTACCCTATGTTAGGTTTTTTTGGGCCCTCTTGGCATTGAATTTTTGTTCTATTCTTATTACTATGTTAGTTGTTTTCTTAGGGTTCTATGTTAGTGTTTTGGGGTTTTCTTGGGAAGAGTTTTCCGCTTTTTTTCTACTTAATTCTATACTAGCCTATTTTATTTACATGTCCATAGGCCTGTACATAATAGGTAGTTGAGTTATGTTTGTTTGAATTTGATTTGATTTATATTGTTGTTGGATATGTTATCTGGCTTTTATATTTACGGTTATCCCGCCCTGGGCTGTCCAGTTGGTGGGCTGTGACATATCACCTGCCCCCTTGTAGTGCAGTTCAGTTGGGGTTCCCAGTTTTTATTTTGCACAGATATTTTTTGTATGTTTTTAGGTCAGGGATTTGTCTTTCTTTCACCGTTTGCGCATTCCATGCCTTGGCGGCCATGTCCAGTGTGCTCCTTTCATGGGCTTTGATCTGGCTTCTGGTCTGTCTTAGTAGTGGTGCCTTGCTTGCTCTGGTGTCCCTTAGTGGTTGGGTTAGACGCTTAATGTCTTGGCAATATCCATATGCTAATGTTTTTAGGTGGATTATCCTTCTGTTTTTTAGTAGCTTTAATTTAGTTCTTTTGTGTAGGTCATAAGTGGGGTGTAGTTTGTCTACTTTCAGGCAGATTTTCAGGGCCCTATTTTGTAGTATCTGCAATTTTTTAAGTATCTCTTTTTTTAGCACCCATGTAGATTACATCCCCATAGTCAAAGTAGGGGAGTACCATGCCTTTGAAGATTTTTATTGACATATCTTGTGTCATATAGTTTCTTAGTTTAGCAAATAGCCATAGTTTGTGATTTACTTTTTGTATGATTTTTGTTACACACAGATTGTAGTTTAGCTGGCTATCTAGTTCTAGGCCTAGGTATTTGTAGTGATTTACACTTTCCAGTGTTTGGTTTCCTAGTGTGCATTGTAGGTTTCTTCGTGTGATTGCTGTATGTGAGAAGAGTACAGTTGTAGATTTATTTGCATTGATGGTTATTTGTCAGCCAGCCAATGGGCAATCGGCACAACTGTCAACACCTATAGGCACAATAGATGGGTTCGTAATTCCAGCCGTGCTGTGCATTGTCGGATGTGTAAAAGCAAAACAAACCCACGCGAAGCAGATGGTTCATGGCGACGCAGTGAGCGCTGCTATGGAATCTGCTAGCTTGTTACAACACATTTGAGCTAGAGTTTGAAAGTTAGAATACCAAATTAAAAAATATCAATGGTTGATACTTCTTAAAATCATGGAATTTGGACCATGATTACATTTTTCTATATGAAAAGGAAAATTAGACAGAGCATGTGCCCTCAGCTGAAACTATGAGTGCTAATGATGATGTGAACATTATCAGCCTAAGTGGGGAATTGGATATTTCTCAGCTCAAAATGATGGATAGTTGTGCCTTAAATATATTCATTACATCATTATGTTGTTTAAGTAGGTCCATGTGTATGCCAAATTGTTCGATTTGATTAAAAAATAAATAAATAGAAACACAGATGTTTCGTACTGCGTGCATAGGTAAACCTAATGAGCGCGAACACAGGTAAACCTAATGAGCGCGTGCATTTGTTTTGCTTTGGACACCATTTTCAGCGCATGCGCAGTTGGAATTATGAACTCGTCTATTGGGACAGTGTCACAGTGATAAATGTGTATACCGTAACTTGATTTCTTGACAGCCTGTATACTCTTGGAACGGTTATGACACCCGAGATGTTAGTTGGCATGTTTATGGGGTTTTATGTTCTAGCAACATCTAAGGTGATATCAGGACTGGTACCGACTTGTGATACTGCTCACTGATGGCGACTTTATAGTGCTTAGTATTGGCTCACAGGGCGTTGTTTATTCCTTGCTATTGCTGAATAGCAAGAATATCAGATGTCTCAATACACAAATTTCTGGACTTTCTAGTTCTTTTGTTAACCCAATGGGTAACTTTTGGATATTTGAAGTGCAAACATGCTAAATTAATTTTGGCATGCTTGCCAAAACTCTTAACACCATCGGCTTCTGCAGTAACAGGTTCTATTAAATTGGTTGGTTGGCTGTTGGAGTTTTACATCCTGGCAACATCTATGGTCATATCATCTATTAAATTCACTCAGTATTCCCTTATATGTGACGACAAATGTTTAATAAGTGCACCAGAATCTAAGTTAGATATGTAGAATCAAATCTAGATAATTGTTTTAGTTTTGAAAAGTTGATGTTTTCATCGGACCATGCAGCTTTAATAATATTCCATTTTCTCATTACTTTGCTCCCCAATAAACTATCAATTCATGTCAACCAGATTTAACAGGTAGCAAGGCGTCACCGGTCCAAGCTGTACTTGCTCCTTCCTCCATACATCTCTATAAAAAAAACACCACATAATAAATAAATATATAAATAAATAAATAATAACATTGACAGCTGAAATAAAAATAAAAATGTAATGAGATGCGACAAGAACTGTTTGTTTGCTCTCACAATCCACAAGATCAGAAAGCTATTTTTGACTGTTTAAGAGAAAGATCCCGCAACATAGGTATATACCTTTCTTGGTACCCTTGCCCTTCTTGGGCGTGTCCTTGCTCTTGTCAGACTTGTCAGACTTATCGGACTTGTTACTTTTGGTGTCTGACACATCGTTCTTCTCGTTCTCTTCGTTCTCCACCTTCTCCTTGTCGTCGCTAGGTGGCATGGCGGTGCGCGCTACGACTCGGACACGGGTCTGCGAAAATAAAAGGGGGGGGGGGGTCATAATATTATAGGCTCATCTTATGACAAACGCAGGGTCCGTACACATGTGAAGATATGGAATTCAAGGCTATTTCAAGGCTGTTTTTGATAGGAATTAAAAACTATTTTCATTTGGATTTAGTTAGAAATCACCATTCTGAATGGCAATTTCGGACAAATTTAGATCAGTGTGGACAGTTTAATGGAATTCAATGTTTTTCAAGACTAATTACCCAAAATAGGTTAAATTCAACGCTTTTCAAGGCATTGAAATGGGGTAAATAAAGATCAAGACTTTTCAGCGCCCGTTCGGACCCTGCAAACGAGACCGGCGATGGTGATCGATTTGGTGAAAACCCTAGCTGGGTTCGATTCCCGACCGAGACAAACCAATGTCGTACAAAATTGATACTTGTTGCTACCTTCCCTGGCGCTCGGCATTACTAGGCTTGGGCAAGGGCGGACTGCTCAATATCAAGATTGTGGTGCAGGCGGGCCGGTCGTCCAGTGGGGCAGCACTATAAAATCGCCATGAGTAAGAACTGTCACAAATCGATACCCGTCTTCATACAATCGTAGATGTTACTAGGACGTAAAACTCCAACAAAATTACTATTACAGATGACATCCTGGTTTGCTCGACTAGTTCTAAGATGGTCCGGTAGGTGTGTTACCCTAAGTACCTGCTGCACATAATGAATACATGTGTTCTGAGTTCGATTGGTCCCTCAGAAGGGACTGAAGCTTGAGTCCCAGCACGCCGGGTCGCAGCTGCAGCTTACATGGCAGAAGGTGAAGATAGTCCCCTCCGCCCAAACATATCCTTTAAGCGCCAGTCACACCTCACTGGATTGGGGGAAACGGACAGAAAACGAACAAAGCCCGTTTTGTGTCCGTACAAGTTTTGAACATGCACAAAACTAAGAATGGATGCCGCCGGACTGACGTATACGGTTATGTCCGGTTTGAGTCCGTTTAGTCCGCTTACCGTCTGTTGGCTATCCGTTCATGTCCGTTCATAGAACCGATGTCGCAACACTTTGACACATTTTGACACACTTTGATACTTATCACCACCGGACTAGACAATTCTGTTCGTTGCTCAATCTGGTGAGGTGTGACTGGGCGTTTATAATAAAACCTATATAATAGTTAATACTCACTTTGTGCTTAAAACCAATATGCGTCCTGATAGCCACATTTGGTAGGATTATCGCCATACATTTGTTTCTAATGTAGACTCATTGCTCTATATCAGAAATCACGATAAATCGGGATGCATTATAACGGGGTTTCATTGTACTTAAGCTTTACCATGTATTTTTTTTAGAAATAAAATGTACTGTAGTTCAGTATTCATGGTTTATAATTATCCCATTATTTCAGTTATTAGCAGATTACTCTATTAATAAAATGTAATAGTATTTGTAGTCTATACCAGACGGGATGGCCGAATGAGCTGAGCGTCCGTCTGGTAGATCATGGGTTCGACTGGTCGAGTCAAACCAATGACTTAAAAATCAATACATGTCACTTCCTAGCCTGGCGCTCGGCATTATTATGATAGGGCAAGGAGCAGTGGAATGAGGAAGACGAATCAGCCACAATTGAAATTTCCCCTGCTTAATCAACTAATATACCAATTTTTTAAATATTTTTATAGTCCACTTAGTGTGAGTATTCATACATTTTTACTGAAGTTTTAATGCTTGGCTCATAGTATAATACTTTTATTCTGAAATCCGAGAATTATTTTAATTCAAAAACACAATTAGCAACAATAATTTTGGATAAGGGATTGTGGACCTGCATATAAATTCCAAGAACCAAGAATGTACAAATAAATAGCCCATCTGTATGTACTGCAGCGAGGAGCGTATTGTAAAACGAACGCGACACAAACAAGTTCCTGTTATACAAAGAAAATTAGGCCTTCAATTGGGCAGTGTAACAAATACCACATTCTAAATGCTCTATCCATCATCATTTCTGTCCACTTCATCAAATATTGATTGTGAATTTGAGGGTCTCCGTGGTTCACAGTCTGGGGGGGTAAATCCGATTTGGTACCAGCCTGTAACACAAGCATTGAGTTGGTTCAATAAGCGAAACCAAATTTATTAAACAAATATATCTGTTTAAGCTGTACCGTCTGACCTATGGCCTCCTAATGTCCAGTATTTTGATGTTCATGCCCAAATTAATTTTAATTAAACCATGCCAAAATTAATTCGGTATGGTTCATTCATGTCAAATATCTCCAAAGTTTGATATTTATAGTAAAAGTTACTTTAAACTAAAAGTGAGGTAGATTATAAGGATCACCTTAATATATTTATCTAAAATATATATACACAGAAAAAACGCAACTCTAAGGTGTTTTTTTTGGGTAAATGAAATTCCTGCAGTCAAGATTTGTATAAGGCTGTAAATATGTTATCATGCTGTAGGTTTATTGTGCAGTGCCTTGGAATGACCCTTGGCACCAAACACGCTCCATTACATCTACATTATCTGGTCTTGTTATTGGAGTTTTACGTCCTGGCAACATCTATCATATCAGGACGGGTACTGACTTATGAGTGCACACTCGTGGCAACTTTATTGTGCTGCCCTACTGGGAGACAATGCCACTAGCACCATGTCCTGATATCCCATTCAGTTACATTATCCTGAAACTGAGTCAACCAGTCCTTGTCCTATCCTAATAATGCCGAACAACTGGTTAGAAAGTGACAAGTATCAATTATTAAGTCATTAGTTTGACTCGACCAGGGTATGAACCCCCACGATCTACCAAAACCGGAGACGGACGCTCAACTATTTCAGCCATCCCGTCTGATCTCTACATTATCTACTTAAGTAAACGAAATAGGCAAACCTCATATTCTCCATCTTCATTGAATATTCCCGACCCAAATGAAATTGACACATTCCAGTGAACCTCCACGGAATATTTATCGCGTGTATTGGCTTTATTTGGGAGCATCATGAATCAATTTTAGAGCAGGAATATTAACGCGAATATATCTAAACTGACAATCCTATAGAATACATATCTAGATTATGTCATTAATTCCGAGATATTTACCAATGTGATGGCACTCCGTAATGTAAAGGTCTAATCAATACACATGTATGTATCAAGTGTGTAGGAATACAACATATAACTACTATTTCTGTATGTGAATTGTCAAACTATACCATATGTAAGTCTTTGAATGTTTGATATTGTTATTTCAGCTGATATAGGCTAGCTGCATATATTGTAAATAACTGTATTGTCACATGGCTGGAAGACCAGTGCCACGGCGCTGACAAAAGACTTTATTCAATGAATAAACTATATTTACAACAACAAAAAATTGTGTTCGGAATTTTAGGTTAACTATCCAGAGAGGGAAAGAAGTAACCATTGCAAACATCTCACACATTACATTATCAAACCTCCTTCTATACGGATATTACAATCGCTGTGCCTGTGCGGACAGCATCTCTTGGATATTAGTTATGAGACATAAGAGAGGACTGGTGAGCCTGCCTGGGTACCGGGCGCGGTGGCTGAATCGGTAGAGCGCGGGCCTCGCATGCGGAAATTCGGTTCCCAGTCGAGTCGAATCAATGACTTATGAAATTGATACTTGTCACTTCCTAGCCTGGCGCCTGGCATTAATAGGATAGGGCAAGGACTGATTAGCTCAATGTCAGGATAATGTGACTAAGTGGGATATTGGGTCATGGTGCCAGAGGACTAATTTCCCAGCACTATAAATTTGCCATGAGTGCGCACTGTCACAAGCCGGTGCCCGCCCTGATATGACCTTAAATGTTGCCAGGACGTAAAAGTCCGACAGCCAACCAACCTGCCCGGGTACAGATGTGAATGTTGTGGGTTGAAGGGGTGTCATGATCGTGAAGTAGTACACAAAGTAGTAATGGTGTCAGGCAGTAGCAAGGCACCAGATGGTTTGTTTGTTTGTTTGTTTGTTTGTTTGTTTTATGCCCAAGAAACCTCTCATGTCATATCAGGAGTACCGACTTGGGACAGGATGGGCTCATGGTCATTTTATAGTGCTGCCACACTGGGACATCGTTCCGCCGGCAGCATGGCCAGCCATCACACCAGGTCACATTATCCTGATACTGAGCAAATCGCCCGGGTGGCACCAGTAAAAAACAACAGCAATGGCAATAGCAATAGCAATGGCAATAGCAATAGCAATAGTAATAGCAACAGCCACGGCAGAAATAGCAACGGCAGAAATAGCAGCAGTGGAGTTCTCTGTTCCAGAGTGGTTAGAGTGTCTGACTTTTTTTCTAGGTCGGACTCCTAATCTGAAGGTTGGTGGTTCGATTCCCCATGCCCCCCACCTCTGCCACTTTGGATTTCCACCGCTGTGTATAACTTACAGCGTCATCAAAAGCCGGTTGCTCTCATACCATGTCTATGTGGTGTGGGAGGTTAAAAATCCCTTGGGTCGGTAAAAGTGTAGGCTCGGGCTTTCTATTGACAAAGTGTCTAATGGTGGAAACAAGTCTATTCAGACTTATCCATGATATGCAGTATAAATCTTCATAGCAGCAGAAATAGGTTGGTTGTTTGTGAGTTTTATGTCCTGGCAACATCTAAGGTCATATCAGGATGGGTACTGCCTTGTGACAGTACGCACTCATGGCGACTTTATAGTGATGCCCCACTGGGAGACCAGGCCACCAGCACCATCACCTGATATCCCACTCAGTCACATTATCCTCACACTGAGCCAACCAGTCCTTGCCATAACCTAATAATGCAGAGCGCCTGGCTAGGAAGCGACAAATATCAATTTGTAAGTCATTGCATTGACTCCACCAGGGTTTGAATCTGTGGGTTCGAATCCCACGATCTACCAAAACGGGAGTCGGACGCTCAACTTGTTCGGCCATCCCGTCTGGTCTGCATCAGAAATAGCAGCAGTAGCAGCATCAGCACTCGGCCAACGACCTGTACTGACACGGCCACACCGCTGCTGCGCCAGACCAGACAAGAAATTGCATTACCAAACATGGTGGTGACCGCGCCTAGTTGGTTAACTTAAAGGTGAGCTCACGTAGCCAACAAAACCTTTCAGGTTCACAAGCGTTATAAGTCAACATGTCCATTCATAGCTGGCATATTGTAGTGTTTTGGGGGGTTTTGTGTGTGTTTCACGTCCTAGCAACATCCAGGTCATATCAGGATGGCCACCGATGTGACATTGTGCACTCATTCATGGAAACTTAATAGTATTGCCCCACTGGGAGACCAGGCCAGCGGCACCATGATTCGATATCCCACACAGTCACATTATCTTGATACCGTACAAACCAGTCCTTGTCCTCTCCTATTAATGCAGAGTGCCAGGCTAGGTAATGATAAGTACCAATTTTATATATCATTGGTTTGACTTGGGCGGAATTCGGACTTGCGACCTTTTTGCTTGGGAAGCCTGAGCCTTATCGATTCGGTCATTGAGCCTGGTGGTATAGCGTATAACTTTTGTTTGCTTTGTTTTTTGGCGTGTTTTTTTAGGGGGGCGGGGAGGGGAGGATTATAAATTTAATATGGCCGAATGAGTTGAGCCGACTCTCTCTCGTTTTTGTAAGTCGTAGGATTCGAACCCACAAGTCCGAACCCTGGTCGAATAAAAGAAATGACTTACAAATTTATACTTGTCACTATTTAGCTTGGCATTTGGCATTAATAGCATAGGGCAAGGAGCACGGGAATGAGGAAGACCAATTATCTGGAATTGAAATGTTCACTACTTAAACAAAGCGCCTGTCACACCGTACCGGACTGATTATCAGAGACAACCGGACAAAGAATTTTCTAGTCCGGTGCTCTCCGGTACACAAAATGTATGGAAATGGAGCGGAATTGGGTCAATTGCCGCCAGGCGACCAGACAAGTACCGTACATGTATCGTACATGTACCGGACGAGAACCAGACATGTAACGGATGGGTACCGGACAAAATGGACAAACCGGACACAAACAGATGGGTACCGGACATGTACGGATGGGTACAGGACAAACCGGACACCAACCGGACACGTCAGTCCAGAGCTGTCCGGTAGAAGTTTTGTGCATGTTCAAAACTTGTACCGGACACCGCCGGATGGGTACCGGACATGTACTGGACAGTGTCCGGTTCTCGTCTGGTTACCCAGTCCGGTAAGGTGTGACTGGGCCGTAAACAACTATTATACCCCCCACTCCCCGCAATGTTAATCTTAGGCACAAATAACCCTCTTCAACGAAATGATTTAGTCCAGTAGTGTAAATAAAGGAAATCTAATATTGATAGGGTTCTTGAATGAAATCCTGAAGCATCACAACATTTATAAGAAGAGGAAACCTCATATGCAGAATTATGGATCTGAAGCCCATGTCCCTATCCCCGACCTTCCTCCTCTGCCTTACTTTAACAGAATATGGACACATGAAGGAATCAGGGAGGCACACTAGAATGAGTAGCGTACGTGTATTCTTCATATTCTTGGTGTATTCTTTACCATCATGACACCCCTCAACCCATGTGTATTTTAAAGTCATTGGTTTGACTTGACCAGGTGTAAAATATTCCTATATTCGGCAGGGGGAATGCAATTGTTCTATTACTGATCGGTGTACTTGGATATACATGGGTTGGTGGTGCCTGAGTGGGATGTAAATAAACATAGTGCTGCTGGCAGGTCTGGGTGTGATTGCACTCAAGGCCTAGCCCTTCTGCTGGGGTAGGGGTCACCACACTCAAAAGGTCAAGGTTGGTGGTGGCCAAGGGGCTGGTGGTGGGCAGACCACTTATGTTCAAGGAGACCAGGAATGCTGGATTCCTATTGGTACAACAAGGAATGCTAGATTCCTGTTGGTGGAAGGAGGTGGTATGATACTCTACCAAGAACCCATGGAACTATATAACAATAAACCAGAGGGCTGGACTCTTTCTCTCTCTCTTACACTTTACTCCTTTACTTTCTCTTTGCCTGTATTGCTTTTCCTCATAGCCTACGTACACAGCCACAGATCCCAGCACAAAACTCTACACAGGGTTGTAACCCGTGGATTCGAATCCCACGATCTACCAAAACGGGAGACGGACGCTCAACTCATTCGGCCATCCCGCCTGGTGTACCATATAAGCGACAGGTTCTATTAACTTGACTTAGTAGTCTTTCTACGCAACAACAAAATGCTTTATGAGTGAACTAGTATATAAATTGGATATATAGTATGAAAGTTGGTTTGATGTGTTTTGATGCAATGCTTTCAATGGACTATGCAGCTTTAATATGCTAGAGATGCCAACATATTGGAAGAAGGAAAAACAAGAAATCAGACCAACCTGGAAGAAAAAGAAGGGAATTTGTATTTTTTTTAAAGAAAAAAAGGATAGTTGTACATGTTTCCAGCCAACTTTTATTTAAAAAAATTGTATATGCCGAAGGAGAGACATGCCAACAAATCTTAAATTTGAACAAAAAGGGATATCACTACAGCAATAAAAAGGAGGATTTGCCTCGTGTACCTGTTTCCAGCACTCCTTTTATCCTTACACTAAAGATAAAGAGGCTTTGCCTGGGAAGAGGCTTACCATATATACTCAAATATAAGTCGAGGAAATTTAGCACACACAAAATCTTCTATTCTGAGGTCGTCTTATACTCGAGATACCCCTAAAGGGAGCATGGATGGTACCCAGGAGGACACGTTGTGACAAGATGAGTCTGACTCAGGACATTGACATTGACGCTAGTAATGAATATTACAGTGACGCTGTTAGTCATGAGCAGGTACTGCAGTTACTGGAGGAGTCTGATGATGAGTCTGACTTTGAAGGTTTTTGAGTGACCAGTGGTGGTTTCATCTTGAATATGTATGCATGTATGTATATGAATGAAGTTTAATTTGTCAGTAAATAAAATGAAGCTGGTTTGACCATATGGAATGGCCGAATGAGTTGAGCGTCCGTCTCCTGTTTTGGGGAGATCGAGGGATCCGAACCCATGGGTTAGTGGCTTTGAACTCTGGTCGAATCAAACCGATGACTTAAAAATGGATACTTGTTGCTTCGATCAGCATTATTAGGATAGGGCAAGGACTGATTGGCTCAGTGTCAGGATAATGTGACTGAGTGGGATATCAGGTCATGGTGCTGGTGGCCTGGTCTCATAGTGGGGCAGCACTATAAAGTTGCCATGAGTGCACACTGTCACAAGTTAGTACCTGTCATGATATGACCTTAGATGTTGCTAGGACGTAAAACAACAAAGAAACAACATACCCTTCGACTTATACTCGAATTCGACTTATATGATAAATGCATAAAATGTCTATTATGATATCATTGAATTGCTAGTAAATAGTACACCCTATGTGTGGGTAATCTTCAATTCAAGATGTCGTGCAATGCTAAAATAAATCTAACAGTGAATGCAAACTGTACTGCTAGGCCATCTCGTCCGAACGAGTAGTGTATCTCATGTGAAGTTAGTGAACGCCATAGTCTACAACATTCGCCAATTATGGCAAGGTCATAGGCAGGTCAATTTCCATACAGAACAATGCAAAGATATATATGTCCCCCGCTGATAATGCTCTTAACCCACCCTAAAATACTCCCATTCTCAACAAGGGGTGCGGTGGCCAAATTGGTACAGCCCGGACGTCGCGTGCGGGAGATAGGAAGTTTGGATCCCGGTCGAGTCAAACCCATGACTTATAAAATTGATACTTGTCATTCCTAGCATGGCACTCAGCATTAATAGGATAGGGCAAGGACTGGTTACCTCAATGTCAGGATAATGTGACTGAGGGGCATATCAGGTTATGGTGCTGGCGGCCTGATTTCCCAGTGGGACAGCACTATAAGGTCGCCATAAATGTGCACTGTCACAAGTCGGTACCCGTCCTGATATGACCTTAGATGTTGCCAGGACATAAAACTCCAACAACAACCAACCTATTCTCAAGTGGCCCTTTTTTGTTGCGCTGTTCATAACCCGTGCTGCTGTATCGACTGCTTCCTCACCCATCCCCAATACATTGCCCTTAACCCACCCACCCGCAAGCCGTCCCATAAACTGCGCGGCCCCGTATCCTGACACCAGGTCATAACAGTAGTACCGATAGGCGATGGTAAGACACATTATCATATTATGTCGGTGCAGAAACTAGACCACGATGTATGCTTCGTAAGCAGAATCATGGACAAATCTTGAATCCTGTCAGTAAAGTTTCTCATAAGAGTCATATACTAAACGTACTTCAGGTATTGTTGTATATTACAAGGATTGTTTGAGGATTATTTAAGGATGATTATATAAGGATGATTATTGAAGGACGATTATTTAGGGATGATTATTTAGGGGTGATTATTTAAGGATGGTTATCTAAGGATGGTTTTTTAAGGATGGTTATTTAAGGATGGTTATTTAAGGATGGCTATCTAAGGATGGTTATTTAAGAATGATTATTTAAGGATGATTATTTGAGGATTATTATTTGAGGACTATCATTTAAGGATGATCATTTGAGCGTCATTATTTGAGGATTATTATCTTAGCATTATTTTGGGATTATTTTTAAAGATGATGTAAGGATTGTCATTTGAGGATTATACCTTGCAATATTATTATTTGAAGTATTATTTACAGATTATTATTGGAGGATTATAATTGGCGGAATTATGACTTCTATAGCATATGGCTAAAGGCACCTCAGGAGTAGCATTTTACATCATGATCTACTCATACCATAACATACAGCCCAGCGGTGTGTGGATAAAGGTCGTATGGCATGGCGGAATCATAAAATAATGCTGAGTCTTTATAAGCTATTGATAGCAATGTACCTCCACTGATGCGGACATAATGAACATAAATATGATTAATTCCTGTTCATCGAGAAAGAGACGGTTTAAGGGATCTTGCTCAGCGCGAACATGCGACGGTATATCGTCGACTTCATATCAAATTTTAGACCAAAATATTCCGCATAAATAAAAATAAATAGATATATATATATTAACATGAAATAAATAGAACGAACAAAACGTGATTCCAAAAAAATCCGGCAGTACAGTGAGTGTATGATGGGGTGCACAGACGTGTGGCGCCCCCCAACGATGATGACTGGGGGAGTAGATAGGGCTGGGGAGCAGATGGAAACTTCCGGCCTTATTATACTCGGATAATGGCTTATACAGCATATATTTAACATAGTTTTATTATACTAATTTACTGTATTTACGCATCAGGTCATTTCAGAAATGTATATTGTAACATTACCCCCTATTTTTAGCTCAAGCCAAACTAACAAGATGCCATATCTATAAAAGGTCAATCTGCAACACAATTATTCCTGACACGGTGCAATCTTGTGTGTTTTCTTTTGGCCCCCCCCCCCCTTCCAAACATGTCAGCCACTGATGTAATGAAGCTCACTCTGCGTGTGTGCGTGTGTGTGTGTGTGTGTGTGTGTGTGTGTGTGTGTGTAAGTGTAATATGGGAGCAGTGGAAGATGGGAGGAGGAAGGAAAAGATATGTGAATAAATATCGCCTCAACTTAAAAGAACAAAATAAACAAAAAGAATAAGCCCTCAGGTTAAAAAAACAACATAACCCACCCCCACACAGCGACAACAACAAAAATACAACAGAAACACCAAGGAATGGAATATTTAATAAGTGTTATAGTCGATGAACTTACACATGAGAAACAATTAATAAATTATAAAATGAAAGAAGAAATATTTGAATGTTATTTTAGTTACTTCTTTGCACTAGGTTAGCAGACTGTCATCTATTGTCTGTGCCCTGCAGGGGTATTCAGTCGCATCGCTGATTTAGTTGGTTGTTGGAATTTTACGTCCTGGCAACATCTAAGGTCATATCAGGACGGGTACCGACATGTAACAGTGAGCACTCATGGCAATTTTATAGTGTTGCCCCACTGTAAGATCAGGCCCCGGCACCATGAGCTGATATCCCACTGTCACATTATCCTGATGCTGTCCTAACCAGTCCTTGCCCTATCCTATTAATGCCAAACACCAAGCTAGGAAGCGACAAGTATCAATTTTGTAAGTCATAGTTTTGACTCGACCAGGAGTCAAACTCCCGATCTACCGCACGGGAGGCCTACGCTCTACCGATTCGGCCACCGCGTCCGGTCAGTATGTTCAGGTGGTCCTTACTATTTTAGAGATCGCCGCCATATTCGAGAAATAAGAAATTCTATTGCCATGTTTTGCCGTTTTTATATCCGCCCCCTACCCAACCATCTTTCTTTTCTTACAATGCTATATTCCGGTTCGGTACAGAAATGTCAGGTACTAGGTAGGTCACACAATCCCCAGGTAATATTATACAGCCAGACCAGACTATTACCATACCAAAGAGAAATAATAAACTGAAAATATGAAATTGTAATGCGAGTTGTTATGGCCTGTAACGCATGAATAATTAAAGCTCTTGCAATGCGGAATGTGACAACTACTTTGTTCATTGAGAAAAACATTGTCCCATCTTGTCTAATGTTTAACACCCATTGTGTAGCGGGTATGATTGTGTCATTCCTATCAAAAGTTTAACACACATTATGTAACCAGCAAAATTGTCACCAATCTGACATCCATAATCATCCATAATCATCATGTAAATGTCATGGTTGTGACATAACTATGTAAATGTCATGGTTGTAACATCCATTGTGGAATGATACAATAATTACTCATTTTTACTTAATATATATATACATTAGATTTCTTCTCTAAAAGTCATTATATTAATTTCTAAATGATGTATTAATTATACCACAAATTCAATATTGATAATCCCATGTAGAATTATTTTGCAGTTGAACTAATTGCTGTTCGAAATGTTTCTTAAAACTAAAGCATTTGTAATGGAGTGATACAAAGGGATTGCAGGATTTGAACCCACATTTCTTGTTATTTCCGGGCTAGCATCCTAACCATGGGACCACCTGGGCTCCCTGATGCAATTACCCTATCCGCACCTACCTGTTTGTGTGGCTCTCTGCCTGAGCAATTAGGGAAGACTACTACCTACACTCGTCCTCCTAGAATCGGGTGTCTTTTATTTAAATGATTTACATTCCTAAATAATGTAATGTCAATGGCAATGATTACACACATACAGGTAATGTACTTACATATATAAATACCGGGTAGGTTCACCAACTATCCATGCACAGCACCAGTATCATGGCCCGTCCTGATATCACCTTAGATGTTGCCAGGACGTAAAACAACAACAACCAGTATCATGGGGTAGAGTGCAGACAAAATTCTCACTGTGATTAGAGTGGAATTCGAATCCTTACATTTTGCCATTCTGGGGCTAGTGTCCTAACCATTACACTATCTAGGCTCCCTAGTGTAATCATCACCCTATCCACACCTACCTGTCTATGATAATTGCTAATTCCAATACTAGTGCACTGATCTAAAGAGGCTCGTTGCCTAAGAGGTCATTGCAGACTATTTATTGCACTAGTATTGGAATGAGATTTATTACCGTAGCTGACTGATCTAACTTTTAACCAGAAGTTGTTTCGAAGGGCCAGCTGGGTGAGCTGGTACAGAAGAAGATTGGTTGGCTGGTTGGTGGAGTTTTATGTCCTGGCAACATCTAAGGTAATATCAGGATGGGTACCAACTTGTGACAGTGCACACTCATGACAACTTTATAGTGCTGTCCCACTGGGAAAGTATGCCACTGGGAACATTACCCAATAGCTGGCACAATGACCCAATATCTCACTCAATCACATTATCCTGACACTGAGCTAGCCAGTCCTTGCCCTATCCTATTAATGTCAAGCACCAGGCTAGGAAGTGACAAGAATCAATTTTGATGTCATTGGTTTGACTCGACCAGGAACCGAAATCCACACCTTCCGCATGCGAGGCACATGCTCTACCGAAATTGGCCACCATGCCCAGAAGAAGAAGAAGAAGAAGAAGAAGAAGAAGAAGAAGAGGAGGAGGAGGAGGAGGAGGAGGACGAGGAGGAGGAGGAAGAGGGGGAGGAAGAGGAGGAGGAGGAGGAGGAGGAGGAGGAGGAAGAAAGAAAGGTAAGACAACGACCCATATGCGGTAACAAGAATACATAGTCAAGAATCGTGGCCTCCTTTCCTCGCTCCACATCGCCACAAAGGACAAAGTAAAAAAAGAGTGGAAAAAGGAGAAAACGGACAAAAAGAAATTCCACCCAGGGTCAGCAACCATAGTGGGGATTATGATATATTGTTACAACAGTCTGGTATGGTTGCGTAGAAGAAGCACCAATTTCTACTGACCTACATAATGCCACGCCTCCAGTCTCCCCCAGCCGACGAGGTGGCCGAATCAATAAGAGCGCAGGCTTGTGGAAGGTAGGGAGTTCGAATCACAGCCGAGTCAAATCAATGACTTAGAAAATTGGTACTTGTTGCTACCTTTGCCTGGTGCTTGGCATTAATACCATAGGGCAAGGACTGGTTAGGACAGTGTCAGGATAATGTGACTGTTAGGGATATAGGGTCATGGTGCTGGCGGCCTGATCTCCAAGTGGGACAGCACTATAAGGTCGCCATGATTGAGCACTGCCACAAGTCGGCACACGTCCTGATATGACTTCAGATTGGTTGGTTGGTTGGTTGTTGGAATTTTACATCCTGGCAACATTAGTCATATCAGGACGGGTACCGACTTGTGACAGTGCACACTTATGGCGACTTTAAAGTGCTGTCCTACTGGGAGACGAGGCCACCAGCACCATGACCCGATATCCCACATTATCCTGACACTGAGCAAACCAGTCCTTGCCCTATCCTAATAATGCTGAGCGCAAAGCTAGGAAGCGACAATTATCAATTTTTGAAGTCATTGGTTTCACTGGACCAGGAATCGAACTCCCGATCTCCCGCACGTGATGCCTACACTCTCCCAATTCAGCCACCGTATCCAGTAGATGACTTTAGTTTAGATGTTGCTAGGATGTAATACCATAACAAACAGACATTTCCTCCCCTTGCCTGGGTGTGCCAGTATATTATGCCTTCCACATAAGAGCAAGGGTGTGTCCCTTCTCATACCAGGACTTCATATTACCCAAACAGAGATTGGTAGTAAATGAGGCACGCAGCATGAAGCCGCACACCACACCACACCACACCACACACCACACCACAGACCGGGATGCTGGGTGGGAGACATACCTGTCTGTACTCGACCTAGACACGGGTCAGCTATGAGTGCCTGAAGGGGCACTTCTTATGGTGATGGACAGTGCACATTCATGACAACTTTATTGTGCTGCAGGCTACTAGTACTAGTACCATGACACAATTTCCCACTCAGTTACATTATCCTGATACTGAGCTAACAGGTCCTAGCCCTAGCCTACTAATGCAGATCACCTGGCTAAGTAGTGCTAAGTATAAATGTTGTGAGTCTTTGATTTGACTTAGTTGGGATTTCAACTCCTGACCTTCTGCTTGGGAAGCCTGAACTCTATCCAATTCGGCCACCTGTGAATGTGTTGGTCATCCTATTGATCCTGCGCAGTGGACACATCTGTAATTTGGGCTATTTTCCATTCCAGCCAGTGTTCCACAACTGGTTCATCAAAGGCTCTGGTATGTACTGTCCTGTCTGTGGGAAAGTGCATATAAAGGGTCCATTGCTGCTTATCGGAAAGAGTAGCCTATGTGGCGGTAGCGGGTTTCCTCCAAAGAAATATGTCAGAATGACCACATGTTTGACATCCAATAGCCAATGATACAAAAATCAATGTGATCTAGAGGCGTCGTTAAATAAAACAAGATTTACTTTTGGAACTGGAGCTGGAGGTACCTGACCCCTTCTCCAGCAACCGCCGATCACCCCCAACCAGGCCTCCATACCGATACCAGGCACGGTCAGTTACGGCTATACAGGGCACATCCAGCCGCCTCATAATCACAACGCATTACGTAAGTGCGTACACGCAAATCGACACGGCTTCGCGCCAGTCTAGGACAATGCAAACACTATTAGGGGCAATTGACACAATTACACATATCGCACAGACCATCCTAACACCATTCATTCATAGCCATCAAGATTCACCCATCTATCTATTAGACCAGAGACCAAATTCCACATAGTCGAATGCTTCACGCAGAAAAAGTAAGAAAGTATTGTTTGTTGTTGTTTTACGTCCTAGCGACATCTAAGGTCATATCAGGATGGCTACCGACTTGTGACAGTGCACACTCATGGCGACTTTATAGTGCTGCCCCACTGGAAGACCAGGCCGCCAGCACCATGACCTGATATCCCACTCAGTCACATTATCCTGACACTGAGCCAACCAGTCCTTGTCTTATCCTAATAATGCCGGACGCCAGGCTAGGGAGTGACAAGTATAAATTTTTATGTCATTGGCATGACGAGGGTTCAAACCCATGACCCCATCATCTGCCAACACGGGAGACGGAAGCTCTAACTCATTCGGCCATCCCATCTGGTCAGTAAGAAAGACAGGAAGGTAGGATGAGAAGAAAGAAAGAAAGAAAGAAAGAAAGAAAAGAAAGAAGAAAAGAAAGAAAGAAAGAAAGAAAGAAAGAAAGAAAGAAAGAAAGAAAGAAAGAAAGAAAGAAAGAAAGAAAGAAAGAAAGAAAGAAAAAAAAAAGAACACCTTGGAGAAGAATGAGCATGGGTCAGTATGTCTGCAAGTGTTCTTTCTGTGGGTGTGTAAAGGCCCTGTCAGACTTTACCGGATTACGCATACGGACAGAGCCGGGCAAACATATTCTAGTCCGGTGTGATTCACTGTAGATTTTCTGACGAAGTAGTCTCATGATCACTGTTAATTTGTTGCCATAAAAAAGGACAAATAAATGATATTCACAACGCTATTAAAGTTGCATAGTCCGATGGTTTTGAGTTTCTCTCATTTTCTGAGATAAACATATTAGGTTGTTTATTATAATTGATCTTACTTTGGTTTGAAGTAACTTTTATTTTAAATCGCTAACTTTTGAGATATTTGAAATGGAAACATGCTAAATTAATTTTGGCAAGCTTGCCAAAACTCTATCACCATAGGCTTCTGCAGTGACAGGTTCTATTAATCGACTCAGTATCCCCTTATACGTGACGACAAATGTTTAATAAGTGCACCAGCATCTAAGTTAGATATGTAGGATCAAATATAGATAATTGCTTTGGTTTTGAAAATTTTATGTTTTCATCGGACTATGCAGCTTTAATGTCAGGCATAGATTTATGGTGAGCTTAAAGCGGCATAGTTTTATGAAAGTTTTCGAAACCAAAGCACTTGTTATGCTACATGCTCAACTTAGATACTGGTGCACTCATTAAACATGTATTGCTGCATAGAAGGAATATTAAGTCAATTAAATAGAGCCTGCCACTGCTCCTATGTGGTGTTCAAAATACAATTAGCATGTTTTCAGTCCAAAGATTTCAACAGTTAACCATTTATAATAAAAGATATTTCAAACTGAAGTAAGGTAGATTACAATATTCACTCTAATATATTTATCTCAAAATATGGCTGAAGCTCAATACCACCGGACTCATGATGCAACTTTAACATTCACACTATCACGAGAGCGCTTAAGTTTAACACTATCCCAAGACAGCTTCACAGAAACACTCTTCTCAGAAAGCTTCTGATTCACACCATTTCAATAGAGCACAAGTTGAATGTTTGTGGCAGTAGATAGTTGTGCCAAACAGATTCATTCTATATATCGATTATCGATTCCGAGCCAATTATATGAACAAAACGCTTCAGCATGTGTGTGTCTATTGTATTTAATGGCATCGTCCCAGCATGAGTTTCAGAAGCCGGTCCGTATTCATGTCCCACGCCCCAAATGCCTGCGTGCTATTTCCGTTAGCTTCCATGTTGATTGCTTGTTTCTTGGAGTTTTACATTCCAGCAACATCCATGGTCATATCAGGACGGGTACCGACTTGTGACAGTGCACACTCATTGCAACTTTATAGTGCTGCCCCACTAGGAGACCAGGCCACCAGGACCTGATATACCACTCAGTCACATTATCCTGACACTGAACCAACCAGTCCTTGCTCTATCTTAATAATGCCGAGCACTTGGCTAGAAAGCAACACATATCAATTTTGTAAGTCATTGGTTTGACTCGACTGGGAATTGAACTCCCGACCTTCCATACAGGAGGCCTGCGCTCTGCCAATTCGGCCACCTTGTCCCTTCCCCACCCTGGTCAGCATGTCCAGCTCGGACCACTCACACCTCCAAGCAACATTGGGCACTCACTGACTTGTCGACTGCTCGGCTTGCCAATAGACTACATCACCGTTCCAGCCGCGCGGTGCATTGTAGGATGTGTGGAAGATAAACAAACCCCCGCGAAGCACATGGCCAATGCTAAGACACTGGGTGCAGCTATGAAATGTGCTAGTTTCAGCTCATCTCAGCTCTTGTTTGAAACATAGAACACTAACTAGAATTTTTTTTTTTTTAAAGAAGATATTAATCTTTTATCCAGCATTGGATTTACATCAATATAATCAGCACATCTTATGCTATGTGCATTTAGATTTAGACAAATCTGGGCACTCAGACTAGTGTTAGACTTAGAGCCATAGTCAGAGTCAGTTTTACTTAATTTATTCATGTTTTTATTTATATCCTATGGTTAATGACATATGTAGAAATAGAAAATGAGAAGGGCTAATCAGATATTGGTTATATATTTCTTTCAAGCAAGTTTTTGTTCACACATTTGACATTTCAATATTTAGAACAAGAATTACTTATGGATAATCAATGGTGATGTAAACATCAGCCTGTAAAGTGACTGAAATTGTATGTTTCTTAGCTCAAAATGCTTAATTATGGAGAGTTGTGTCTTAAACATATCATTATATTATAATATTGCATCCTTCTGCCCATGTTTGTGCCAAATTGTTATTTATTTTGATTAATTTTGAATAAAATCGAAGTTTTGCCCTTCGCGTATCGGCAAACTCAATGGCTGTACGCCTTTGCTTTACTGCCAACGTCGTTTTCAGCGCATGCGCACTCGGAACGGTGATCTCGTCTATTGGCACGGTTCACCACAAATCACTGGTCAGAACTCCTCAAATCACGAGCAAACAAAACGCAGGTGCTGCTTGGAACGCTTCCAAATAATCATATGTATGTATGTATGTATGTATGTATGTATGTATGTATGTATGTATGTATGTATGTATGTATGTATGTATGTATGTATGTATGTATGTAAGTATGTATGCCAAATAGCTTTAAGCTACATGGTTCGATGAGAACATCAAACTTTCAATACCAAGACAATTATCTAGATTTTATTCTACATGGCTAGCTCAGATATTGGTGCACTTATTAAACATTTGCTGCCACATAAAAGGCAATACTGAGGCAATTTAATAGAACCTGTTACTGCAGAAGCCTTGGTGTAAGAGTTTTGGCATGCTTGTCAACATTAATTCGGCATGTTTGCACTTCAAATATCTCAAAAGGTAGCCATTTAAAATCAAAGTAACTTCAAAGTATAGTAAGATTGATTGATTGGTGGTTGCTTTACGCCATGTCAGCAGCATAGGCAATATTCACGGTGAGAAATGGTTGTTTTTTTTGTTCAAACCATCACTTTTACATGTAAAAGCAGACAATCAATTATGTGCCAATAGACACTCATTATATTAAAAAGCTCACAATTATATATTTGTGGCCAAGGGAAACAAATTCCCAGAAAAAAAGAAAAGTTTATGAATAATTGTTAGGATTTATTTAGCAAACTATATGAGGTGGTACAGACCAGTTGCCCCCAAAAAGGCTAAAATGTTTTCTTGTTTTACTTTAGTAAAAAAAGGTCATGCATACTGTCTGCAGTATAAAATTGTTGGCGCAGGACCAAAAAAATCAACACAACTTAGTCAAATGTGTTTGAGTGTCAGCGGGGACTGACACCCAATACATTCAGGGGGAGGCTCCCCCATGAGCAGAAAAGCATGTGTAAGCCACGAGTGGCCAATACGGCAGCGGCTAAGGATCACTTGGTCCCGCCGACCTCCCGCATCAGTATGTGCTGGTTTTCCCACAGATAGTTCAATTTCTTTAAGTTTATTAATGTTTTCATCCCACTCATGTTGCCATTTGGATTTTATGTGAGTGGCTATTAGTGGTTTCAGATCAGAGTGAGGAATCAGACATGGTTCAAGATCACAGTTCAGGGCCTTCTTTGCAGGCCGATCAGCTGGGTTGTTTCCTTGTATGCCGGCATGGCCAGGCACCCAACACAGGTGGATGTCATACCCATCTGTTGCCAGTTGGTACATTTTTATAAATGACCCTCGCTAGAATAGGGTGATCCGTTTTCAGTCCAGCAACAGTCAGGAGGCAGGAGAATGAATCACTGTATATAAGTATACCATAGTCAGTGTGGTTGGATACCTCGATACACTCCAACTCGAGAAGGAGTGCTCGGGATTCCGCAGTGAAAATCGAGCTCTGATGGATAGTAAGATAGCTTATAACGAGCAACCTGATATATTTATTTAATAAAATGACAGAAACTCAAAACCATTGGATTATACAACTTTAAGTGAAACTTGCAAAGTGATCTATCAACACATACAACACCCATAAAGCAGCAGCAGCAGCACGGTTTACTTTGTTGAATGTGGTAGGCGAACTGTTGATGAGCTTTACCCACATGAACAGTCTACATATTTACAATAACATGTCAGAAACACATACTGATAATGCCGCCATTCACTTATCACGCTTCTCTGACATTCACGCGACCACTCGGAAGCAAATCGGCCTCATTTTCGACGCCCAATGCACACACAAGTAAGTAAGTCAGTAAGTCAGTAAGTCAGTCAGTCAGTCAGTCAGTCAGTAAGTCAGTCAGTCAGTCAGTCAGTCAGTCAGTCAGTCAGTCAGTCAGTCAGTCAGTCAGTCAGTCAGTCAGTCAGTCAGTCAGTCAGTCAGTCAGTCAGTCAGTCAGTCAGTCAGTCAGTCAGTCAGTCAGTCAGTCAGTCAGTCAGTCAGTCAGTCAGTCAGTCAGTCAGTCAGTCAGTCAGTCAGTCAGTCAGTCAGTCAGTCAGTCAGTCAGTCAGTCAGTCAGTCAGTCAGTCAGTCCGTCAGTCCGTCAGTCAGTCAGTCCGTCAGTCAGTCAGTCAGTCAGTCAGTCAGTCAGTCAGTCCGTCAGTCCGTCAGTCAGTCAGTCAGTCAGTCAGTCAGTCAGTCAGTCAGTCCGTCAGTCAGTCCGTCAGTCAGTCAGTTAGTCAGTCAGTCAGTCAGTCCGTCAGTCAGTCCGTCAGTCAATCAGTCAGTCAGTCAGTCCGCCAGTCAGTCAGTCAGTCCGTCAGTCAGTCAGTCCGTCAGTCCGTCAGTCCGTCAGTCAGTCAGTCCGTCAGTCCGTCAGTCAGTCAGTCAGTCCGTCAGTCAGTCAGTCAGTGTGTGTGTGTGTGTGTGTGTGTGTGTGTGTGTATATGTGTATGTGTGCGCGTGTGCGCGCGCGTTGGTGCCCTCACTTTCTCTATCAAGACAACGCCACCGCCACACAGGTCCTCCCGTCCTGATATGGCCATAAATGTTGCCAGGGCGTAAAACTCCAACAATCTGTAACCTAGTTACACTGAAGCTAATGATACTTAACTTCCATCACACGCCAACTTCATTATTTTAATGCAGATTGAGGGTCAGGAAACCCAGCTCCCAAATAATCAGTTGATGTATTGCACTTCCATCGGCAAGTACCCAATACCCATGCCGTTTAATCTTGGAACTTGGGTTGGTTGGTTGTTGGAGTTTTACATCTTGGCAACAGCTAACGTCACATCAGGACGGGTACTGACTTATGACGAGTGCGCACTCATGCTGACTTTAGACAGGGGTCTCAGAAGGTGAACACCATTAACAGAAGCCATGTCCCTGTTTCACATGCAGTAGACATTAGAGATTAGATATTTTGTATTCACAATTTCTATACACTATTCCACAAACATATACTATTCTGCTCACAATAGAAATTGCAGGAACAGTGTAACAATTAATGGTTGTATTTCCAGTGCCCCTGACAAACAAAATAATCCATAAAACAAAATCATGTATGGAGAGCTACTATTAATAGGTACTCCAAACTGATTTTTGAAATGTATATTTGCATTTCACTTTTGTGATAATCAAATAGAACACTGATTTCAGTGGTATAACATTTATCTTGATATGATAATCAGTTAAAAAGTTATGAGCATTTTAAAATATAATTTTGAGGGCTTTTTTTATCCAAAAACGAAATTGGCCAAATTAGCAAATTCACAAAGCCATAGAACATGTGCAGATATTTGGAAACCAAAACTAAGCACATAATCAAGTTTCATATATCATATAAATTGCATTCACTGCTCACAGACAGAACATTATTATGTAGTAGGAATCAGTTACAGCAACATCATCCACTTTGGAGCATTTGACAGACCCGTGTTTTCAGCTCGCAGGTTGCCAAATCGGTCTCACTTCTTCAGCTTGTTGATTCACGTGCCGTGAATGAATTTACCATTTTTTATGCTGATTTAATAGAAAAAAGCTTCCTCTTCAATTTTACTGGTGTTGAACCTGGAAATGTTGTCTTTGTCACTGTGAACTCTTGTCTTCAACTTTTCCTTTTGAATTTCCCCCCACTTCTATCATATGCATCTCAACAGGTTTGGTCTCAAAATGAGGCTCAAACTGTCTTCTGTTCTGCCATTGTTAGATAGTTTTAGTAACTGTTTAACACGCAATCACTGAACCACAAAAGATATGGGGGTTCAGGGCCAACTCCTGCCAGGTTTCATGCAGCCTGGCTGAGTCACTGATGGCAGCCTGTTTGGATTAGCTACTATTAATATCAAGCATTAAACCGATTTTTAAATGTTTTTTAAAAGTATTAATAGAAACCCATCGCTATGACAGTAAGTGTTCATAATGACAGCCACATTTAATATTTATTTAGCACTTTCTTATAAATAAAATTAATATTTATTTCATGTTATTTCTGTGTGCTGGCCACATGCCGAACATACCACTCACTCCATACTTGATAAGTACTTAAAGGTGCATAGCCCGATGAAAGCATAACATTTATCTACATTTGATCCTACTTATCCAACTTAAATACCAGTTCACTTATTAAACATTTCGATGTGCACACCCAAAAGTAATTCAATATAAGGTTAAAAATTTAAAACCACCAAACAAGCGCACAAATAAAAGCACTCCTGGCATAGAAGGTCCAGGGGCTAATTTAATATGACAGACGGATTTGGGACCAGACGGGATGGCCGAAGGAGTTGAGCATCCATCTCCCATTGTGGTAGATCGTAGGATTCAAACCAATGGGTTCGACCCTGGTCGAGTCAAACCAATGACTTGAAAATGTATACTTGTCGCTTGCCAGCCAGGCTGTCGCTTGCCAGCCAGGCGTTCGTCATTATTACTATTAGGATAGGGCAAAGACTGATTGGCTCAGCGTCAGGATAATGCGAATGAGTGGGATATCAGATCATGGTGCTGGTGGACCAGCACTATAAAGTCGCCATGAGTGCGCACTGTCACAAGTTGCTACCCATCCTGATATGACCTTAAATGTTGCCATGACGTAAAACTCCAACAACCAACCATCCAACTAAACGGTTTTGGATCGGAACTACATAGAGACTGGTGACATGCCGTGAGTGGGTGGCGGTGGACCAAGCACAGTGTGTACATGTGAATATGCAGCCCCCATTAACTAACGCAAAGCCTGCCAACTGCACACGTCAGGACCAGTCTGAGTAGACACGTGACCAGTGTCCGACGGACTGAGGCGAGCGCCATGCTGCTAGAGGCGTATAACTACTGCGCAAAAGCACTACTCGGAGTTCCGCTGATCTCTCATGAAGCTGAAACCCAGCACACCGTGTCACAGTTTCAGCATAAGCACAGCACAGAACAGTTAGGGTTGGTTGGTTGGTTGTTGGAGTTTTAGGTCCTGGCAAGATCTAACGGTCATATCAGGACGGCTACTGACTTTTGACAGTGCGCACTCATGTTACAATTGGGGGTAATTGAAGAGCAGATGGAGCCAACTGATTGGGTAAACTCAGCAATGACGCAACAAATTCATACTTGTAGCTTCCTAGCCAGGCGCTCTTCAATATTAGGATAGAGCAAGGACTGGTTGGCTCAGTGTCAGGATAATGTGACTGAGTGGGATATCAGGTCACGGTGCCAATGGCATGGTCTCCCAGTGGGGCAGCACTATAAAGTCACTATGAATGTGCATTGTCACAAGTCAGTACCCGTTCTGATATGACCTTAGATGTTGCCAGGATGTAAAACTTCAACAACCAACCAACCAACCATACCAATGGCCACCCGACTGTCTGTGTGGCATTTCACCTAGTGAGGCGGGTCCAGCCTACTCTACACGTGACGCCCCCACTCCCACCCCACAACTATTCTGTTAGTTAGTACACTCACAACATTACATATACGAATAGATTCAGCAACCATATATCATACAACATGTACAACATCATGGTCATGGCACCCGTATTATGGGATATATGTCAAACACATGGGATATCATGCCTAGACCAAGATTCGAACTCCACATTTCCACCATTCGAGCATGAGGTTCATAATCAGAAGACCACATAGGGTATCTAATGCAACAAACCTATTGGCCTCTCTGACAATTAATTTTTTTAATTTAAAAATTAAAACTTTGTGATACACTTTTGAATAGCTTGAAATGAAAACGATATGTTTTTTAATTTTTTAATAGTATTATTATTGCTATCTTTAACTGGGGAAAGCGCCTCAGTCATAAGTGGTATACTCCTGCTTTCTCCTTTTTCATGTGAAACATTACTGATATGAATACCAACTTGTATACAATGATCATGTGAAAATAAATAAATAAATAATTATTACCCCATAACGATAATAGATATAAAGGAAACCGGGATTATTGTGGGGGTGGGGGTGATTCTAGACAAATATGGGAATGATTCCAACTGGTGAACTCCATAAAAAGAGATACATTCACGTAGGCGCCTTAAAAGGTAGGTTAATCGTACAAGTTAGTGGTGCGCCAGGGGGCATTTATTATATATACATAAAGCACACCGGTTGAAGTAGCACTAACCTACTTCTGAACATGCCAACATAAGCTTAGTTTTTGTTTTTGTTTTGTTGTTGGTTTACGTCCTAGCAACATATAAGGTCATATCAGGATGACTTGTGACAGTGAGCACTCGGGGTTACTTTATAGTGCTGCCCCACTGGAAGATCAGGCCACCAGCACCATGACCAGTCATATTATCCTGCCACTGAGCCAACCAGTCCTTGCCTTATTCTAATAATGCCTAGCGCCTGGCTAGGAAGCGACAAGTATCAATTGTATAAGTCATTGATTTGACTCGACTGGGAACCGAACTCCCTATCTCCCACACACGAGCCAACATAAGCAGAATCCAAACGTTGTCATACCCCATAGCAGCAAACCTGCAGAGAAACTGCACCACATTCAAGCACCGCAATGCTAAATAAAAATATTGTACAAATCAGCCCGCACCATTTGAGGCTAACTATATTTCATAGTCCGATCTTTTAATTGGTAACATCCTAAAGATTGATGTCTCGTGCCTATATTTCCAGTTGTCATCCCACTGGGCAGGTGGCCGATTTGGTAAGACTAAGCGCTGGCTGACTTCCTGTGCACAATGTCGTGGTTTCATACACTGACCGAGTCAAACCAATGAAATACCAAATTTGTACTTCGCTACCTAACCTAATATTTTATACATACATACATACATACATACATACATACATACATACATACATACATACATACACACATGTATATATATATGTGCTGCCCCACTGGGAGACCAGGCCGCCAACACCATGACCTAATTTCCCACTCAGTCACACTATCCTGATACCGCGCTAACCAGTCATTGCCTCTATCCTAGTAATGCCGAGCACCAGGCTAGTTTGCGACAAGTATACATTTTTATAAATCATTGCTTTGACTCAGCCGAGATTCAAACTCTCGACCTTCCGCCCTGGAACTTGGAAGGCAGCGCTCTATGTTACGTAGGTGGATGGGATGTGGAACTAATCAATCAGACCCTTAAAAGCCTGCATTAACGGCCAGATGATCTCAACATTATTTACATATAGGATTTAATTATCATGTGAGGGGGGGCAGAAAAATCCCGGATTACCCATAAAGCCTGTGGTAGGAGGTGTGTGTGTGGAGGCATCCAGATGACCGCGCTATAAATCACTGCATTAGGACAGTGTGTGTGGGGGGGGGGGGGGGCGGCGGCGACCCTAGTTCAGATAACTCATATAAAAGTCTGTACATTCACAGGAGAGGCAGAACTAGCCAGATGACTGCTATATAAATGCATGAAGGGGGTGGGGAGCTTGTCCAGATAAACCATATATAGGTTGGTTGGTTGTTGGAGTTTTATGTCCTGGCAACATCTAAGGTCATATCAGGACATGTACCGACTTTTGACAGTGTGCACTCATGGTGACTTTATAGTGGGAGACCGGGCCACCAGCACCATGACCTGATATCCCACTCAGTCACATTATCCTGACACTGAGCCAACCAGTTCTTGCCCTATCCTAATTATGCCAAGCGCATGGCTAGGAAGCGACAAGTATCAATTTTGTAAGTCATTGGTTTGAACTCCCGACCTTCCGCATGGGAGGCCTGCGCTCTACCGATTCGGCCACCGCGGAGGGGGCGGAACCAGTCAGAAGCCCTACCCCCCTCCCAAGGCATCAACCATCAACCCCTTTCCACATGTCGGTTATTACGCACGGAGTGTGGAGAACTGACACTGTCAGTGACAGTGATGTGACAGTGTACACGTACTGACAGCACACGTAAACATGGTGCTGCAGGGACCTTCGCCACACGTTCACGCACTCACTGTCGCCGTCAATCTATTGGCGCTGTTGTGCTTGGTGAGATGACATGCGAATTAGCGTCGAACCAACCTTGACATAATGATAAGATCACGGCGGTGGCGGCGGATCGAGAGCCGAGAAGGGTGTTAGTGTGTCACAGTGCGCCACCCACTCCGCCCCGCCCCGAACAAATAGCCCGCATAGCGATCTCGAAGAATATGCAGTGGTCAGTCTTAAGCCCTGTTTACACGGGCGATTTAAAACGCCTCATATAAAACGACTTGCCTAGATCGATTCCCATTTGCTGTGTAAACGCGACACTGAGGCGTTTTAGGGCTGAATCGATTCATATAAATCGGTACATGTAAACCACCTCATGAGGTAGTATAGATGAAGCGATTCAGCTGATTCCCGGGCGGTGGTAGTGTAAAATAGTGGTGCTCGCCGGCTACAGGCTCAGCTGTAACTAATCGCTGGTGCCCGGCAGTGTTAGGGCCCGATTAGGCCGAAATCTAGTGAATGCGATCATATTTAACAGAATTACATACTCAAATAATGAAATTTAATTAAATTAACCTTAACTTCCAAGCGATATTAACGTAGCAGCTACATCGGCGTCGAATCGATGAGTGTAAACTAAACAAATAGCAGTGCTCGCCGGCTACAGGTGCACCACTAAGGCTGCTGGTTCCCGGTCGCCGACACACTTTCAAACTCGCTCGTGTAAACGCGCCACTACATCGCTTCATATAAATCGATTTGCCTAAATCGCTTCACAATTGCCCGTGTAAACACAGCTTTATATTTAAAATCTGTGTTGTTGTTATTTATTTATTGGGGTTTAACTCCGAGCAACATATATGGTCATATCAGGACGGGTGTTGTTGTTGTTGATGGTGCTTTACATCCTAGCAACACCTATGGTCATATCAGGACGGGTACAGATGCTTGTGACAGTGCACACTGATGACAATTTTATATTATATTTGTAATGCTGTCCCACTGGAAGGCCAGGCCGCTGGCAACATGACCCCATATCTTACACAGTCACATTATCCTGATACTGAACTAACCAGTCCGTTCCCTATCCTATTAATGCCAAACACCCGGCTAGGTAGCGACCAATATTAATTCTGTAAGTCAAGCCAAGTGTTTTGGTTTCGAAAAAGATCACTTCAACATAGTATGCAGCTTTAAGGATCACGTCTACGAAAGGAGCTCTTGAAGTGTAAGTAGCGAATAGCAGTCTTTGATATTTAACCACGACTGTCTAAATCAGATCCACACCCACATCCATGTCTTCTCACAAAGACAATGGCAACACTTCTCCTAGAATAGCATCCATATTCAAATCAATATATGGGGGGATGAGACCGCATATTACTTGACATATGTACAAGATATGTTCAATAAAAGCAGGCACTATCCCGCAACAAAAATAGGTCAATGTTATTGTTGCCACTACCTGAGAAAAAGGACAGGGTTACCCACGCGAAGAACCAAAACTGAATATAAAGACCTGGTTACCTGGTTTTAAAAGACATCCCCATTGTGAATATTCGCTACAGCTTAAAGTTGCATAGTCCGATGGTTTGTGAGTTTCTTTCATTTTCTGAGATAAATATATTAGGTTGCTCGTTATAATCTACCTTACTTTATTTTGAAGTAACTCTTATTTTAAATGGTTGTGTCATCAAAGGCCGGTTGCGCTGATACCATGACTATGTGGTGTGGGAGGTTAAAAATCCCTTGGGTCGGTAAAAGTGTAGGCTCGGGCTTTCTATCGACCAGCAGTGGAATGAGGAAGACCAGTCGTCTATGACTGAAATTTCCCCTGCTTAAACAGCTAATGGTCCCAAAAAAAACAAAAAAACTTTCGAGATATTTGAAGTGCAAACATGGCAAATTAATTTTGGCAAGCATGCCAAAACTCTGACTCAATAGGCTTCTGCAGTAACAGGTTCTATTAAATTGCCTCTGTATTCCCTTCAATGTGGCAACAAATGTTTATTAATCAGTATCTAAGTTAAACATCTAGAATCAAATCTAGATCATTGCTTTGGCTTTGAAAATTTGATATTTTCATCGGACTAGGCAGCTTTAACCAACTATTCATATTCTAGAAATATCAACTGCATTGCATTTACCACGAAGAATAAGACTGGTCGGGAAATGAAAAGCATAACCGCTGACACTAAGTATTGTATGATTCTCCAATCCCATTGCCAATTTATCCATTGGTATCAACTGGTCAGTGTATATTTTTCAGATAGACAGCTCTATTTCAAAAGAGCCTTGACACCGCTTTAAAAATCATTATTTGATTAAGGGCGCATTCCTTACACGCGGTATGCGAATGTGAATGCGACAAAAAATCGAAACGCCTTGAAGCCTATGGGCTACATTCCTTACACGCGGTATGCGGCATGCGAATGCATTTTCCGATCGGTCCATGTAGCGATCGGTGCGGTATGCGGCACGCAGGGTGTGAATAGAAACCTGAGTCTGATGTGTCCATTAGTTTAACACTAGGAGAGGCGACTGAGCATTACGGAACGGCCTAGAGGGGTGCCGTGTACATAGTGATTAGTGTGTGCTTATAAGGGGGAAGGAGGCGGGAAGGTGAGAAAGCCGTGAGGGGAAGAGAGAGGAGGGGAGAAAGCTGAGGGGAGGATGGCAGGGAGGTGAGAAAGCCGTGAGGGGAAGAGAGAGGAGGGGAGAAAGCCGAGGGGAGGACGTTTTGCTGTAATTATACGTCCTGAAATATATAGGAATTACTGTGACATATTTATAATTACACTTGTGTTAAAATACTATGTTAAAATACATGTACAAATATATAGGAATTGCTATGACACGCCGCATGCCACGTGTAAGGAATGCTGCCATTCGCATACCGCATGAGAGACCAGACGGGATGGCCGAATGGGTTGGAGCGTCCGTCTCTCGTGCTGGTAGATCGTGGGTTCGAACCATGGTCGAGTCAAACCAATGACTTGAAAATTGGTGCTTGTCACTTCCTAGCCAGGCGCTCGGCATTATTAGGAGAGGGCAAGGACTGGTGTGCTCAGTGTCAGGATAATGTGACTGAGTGGGATACCAGGTCATGGTCCCGGCGGCCTGGTTTCCCAGTGAGACAGCACTATAAAGTCGCCATGAGTGCGCACTGTCACAAGTCGGTACCCGTCCTGATATGACCTTAGAAGTTGCTTGGACATAAAACAACAACAAACAAACAACAAGCATACCGCATGCTGCATACCGCGTGTAAGGAATGCCCGCTTTAAGCTGAGGGAAATTTTAATTGTGGACAATTAGCCCTCTTCATTCCACTGGTCGTGCTATCCTAGTAATGCTGAGCGCAAGGCTGGTTAAAAACAATTATCAATGTTTAACAATTCACTGGTTTAGCTCAGCCAGGTTTCGAATTCCATGACTCATCACCCAGGAAGTAGGCCTAAGCTTCCCCCCCCCCCTTTTGTGATGAATTTATTTACCCTGCAAATAACAGATAAGTGTGGTAACACTTGTTTTCACCGCTAGACAGCACTAGTCCAATTCGATTCAAATCCTTTTAATTTTGTCTTAGTTATGAATTTAGGTTTTCTTGCTTCTTGTTTATGGCTTGTAACTGTTTGTAGATTGCAAACAATCCAAAATCCAGCTTTCAACTCATTCGACCATTCAGGTGGGAACTGTTAGTATATCCCAGAACACCAAACTGATTGGCGTGTATATACAATACACTGAAACACCATTCACCAGCATACGAGCCTGTGGCTAAATACAGGTCTGCCAGACAAATACATGGATAGTTATTCACTGTGCAATAACGTCTAAAGGGATATCAGCAGGAGGGGGAGGGGAGTCATATTAACGATTTCAAATTCCGGTTGAAAATAAATCAATGTCACGCGTGATTCATTAATTTGGATTGCCATAGCAACAATAACACATCTCAAATTAAACGTGCTTCTACCATATATTGATTTCCCAGAATTGATTCCGAAAATTAACTAGAGAGAAAGTCTAACTTCCGATAAATAAATTCTTATATAATTAGCCACAGTTGCGCTGATACTAAATTATTTTTGTTTATTTGTTAGTTTCTTTCTTTCTTTCCTTTCTTTCTTTCTTCTTCACAGGACGTAAAGGTGAGTGCCTCCTCTTGGGGACTAGTGAAGAGCTCATGCTGAGAAGCATGTCTATCTTAAGCAGATCATATTGAAGTATGGAACAGGTGCTGCTTGGAATCAGCTATCATTGAATGACAGTCTGAGTACAAACATTGGGGAGGGGGGGGGGGGGGGCTAGTCCCGGTGACGGGAAGAGGACCATGACGAGAGGGACACTTGCAGTTGGGGAAATTTTGCCGATGAACAGCTAAAGTTGCTTGAAAGTAAATAGACCCACATGTCAAGGTATAAATGTGGCTCGGTTTTACGTCTTAGTAACATCTGAATTCATATCAGACATACACCAACTTGTGACTGTGAATTCATAAATGCTCTATTGCCCCACTGGAATATAATGCCATCTCTGACCCAAATTCCACTTATTCTTATTGTCATACTGAGCCAACTAGTCCTTGCCCTAGCCCAGGAGGAGTAATGGAGGGAAATGGGTACACAAATAGAGCCGGCGCAGTGTGTACGCATACGAGGAGGAGGAGGAGGAAGAGGAAGAGGAAGAGAGGAGGGAGAGGAGGAGGAGGGAGGAGGAGGAGGAGGAGGGGAAGGGGGGGGGGGAGGAGGTGGAGGAGGAGGTGGGAGGAGGAAGGAGGAGGAGGAGGGAGGGGAGGAGGAGGACGGGGTGGGGGAAGGGGGGAAGACAAGGGGAAGAGAAAGGGAAAAGGGGAGAAGGAGTAGATGATGAGAAGGAGTAGATGATGAGGAGAATAGGACGAGCAGGAGGAGCAGGGGGAGATGAGGGGGGGGGGAGGGGTGTGGGAAGGCGGGGAGAGAAGGGGAAGAGGGGAGAAGGAGTAGATGTTGAGAAGGAGAAGAAGAGGAGGAGGAGGAGGAGGAGCAGGAGGAGGAGGAGGAGGAGCAGCAGCAGCAGCAGCAGCAGCTACCCGCTCCTACTACGAATAGTACGGGCTATATATTTATTTTACCTCGGTAAACAGCCTCAGGCTAGCCTCAGGCTAGGGAGAGGTAAGCACGTCCGGTACCAGCAATTAGCATATACAACTCACGACTGGATAACGTGTCGTTGGGTTGCTCCGGCAAAATTAGTCTACATACAAGCAAATACGCAGTAAGTATAATAAAAACTGTGGTTAGCTTAATTATGATGCATTAGAGCATCAATATGGAAAGTTTAGACTTTCGTTGGTCCAATTTGGACGAGTTATTTGGTTATAAACAACCAAGGATAGAACACTCGAGTGGGTTTCTCGAAGGAACCAAACCGGTCATTAGCGGTTCTGTCAACACCCGGGTCACCGTGTGACTATGGGTAGAGATGTGGGTTTCGCCCTATCTCATGTGGAAATTCTCTCGTACTCTAATAGAGAGTAATGTTGGAGATGCTCCTGGGTTTCTTTTATAGACTCCCCTAGACAAAACTTTTTCAGGCGTTTCTCCGAGTTTCGTAGCATTTTCTCCAACTTGTTGACGTAGTAGTCACAGGTGGGAGAAGTGTGCGGAACAGAGGGATGGGCGGGCCGATACACTGGTCCCGACCCCGCGTAAGGTTTGGGCTTGACCCACAACCCACGCACAAATTTAGCTTATTACGCCTGTGTTATAACGGTATAAACACGTTCTCTAACACCAATAGATGTCCAAATGAGTTTGAAACAACCATATTGTGACATATATATATACCGGGACTGACCAAAAATTTTGTTTCAGCTCCCGATGGCCACGAAGCGGAGTAAGCGCGGTGCAGCAGCAGCCGAGGGGCGTGTTCCGAGTGGAGTGGACGAGGAGTACGACTCCTCACCTGTGTTGTCGGCAGGGCCGTCGACACAGCCCCGGGCGCATATCCTCTCCGACCCGGACGAGGACGCAGTGCCTGATGTGCCTGCGCCTCCAGATTGGGAGGCTCGCTTTGCAAGATTGGAAAGCCACATCTTGACTGCCAAATCGCCTGTGTCTCGGAAGCGGCGTAGGCCGAGTGTCCAAGAGGATTCGTTTGAGGATTTCTTGGACACAGACTCGGCGGTGGAGCTTAAGGCTCCTCCTCCTCCTTCTCCTAAACGGAGGAAGAAGAAGAAACAGGTGATTTCTTCGGGTGATGAATTCACCAAGGAGCGGGCAGAGACTGGTTTTCGCAAAAAGCGGAAGACTAAGTCCAAAAAGAAGAAGAGGAAGAGGAAATATTCTTCTTCTGATTCGTCCACTGAGTCTACTTCTACGGAATCAGACTCAGACACCATATATGAAGGGTCTATGCGGACATTGGCACTAAAGTGGCTAAGAAGGTGGAGAAGCCAAAGGCTAAGCGGGTTAAAACCACTACGCTTATGCGCGAGACCGTGAATGGTCATTTTCGCACGTTCAAACCGGCGGAGGTTATCTCCAAGTTAGGAGATGAGTTAACAGGCATAAAGGGTGTTCCCAACTCCATCATTAAAGAAATGGATCGGGATGTCAATATGACGGATGACCGTAAGAAGTTTGAGGATGTGTTGCACACAGTGCATAAGGCAGTGTTGGCTACCCTAACAGCTATTGTTCCTGTGGCTAATAGGATGCAGAGTGAAAATAAGTTCTCGTCTTTGGCTAAGACAATGGACAAAGGCATTGCAGTGCTAGCGGCGGCAGGTAATTACCTGTCGTTTCGAAGATATGAAAATGTCTTCAAGTCAGTTTGCACAGATGCTGGCAAAGAAGTGGCTCGCTCTAAGAAGGTTACCGATAATGAGGGGAAGGAGTTTACGCTCTATCTTGCTCCAGAGCCGATTAAAGGGAAACCTTTAGATAATACCAAGATGTTTGGCGGTCAACTACAATACCTCTATAAAGAGGTAGAGACTGCAGCCAAGAGTGGCAAAAACATGGATGGCAAGAAGAAACAGGAAGTTCCTCGTTTCAAAAAGTCACGAGGGGATTTTCGTCCACGACGGTTCACCAGAGGAACCAGACCGAGTTCAAACTTCGGTCAAGGGTTTCGGGGCCGGGGCGCTCGCCCAGGCTGGACCGACAACACCGCACGGCCAATAGGCCGAGGGTTCAACTCGTCGAGACCTTTCCCCAGGGGCGGGTCCAAGTAGAGGTCCAAACACAAACTTTACAAGTCCCTGAAGCCTCTAAAAACACACAAACTGTAAGCAACTTTGTGGCTGGTAATATTAGTAATCATATTTCTGAGTGGCACAAAATTACTAGTGACCAAGAAATTATAAAAATAGTTAGGGGTGTTCACATTCCCTTTACACAAATTCCTGTACAAAGTATAATACCTTTTCCATATAACATTCAACCAGTTGAACGAGACGCACTAACTAAACAGGTACATAAATTCTTTGAGAAAGGAATTATACAAAAAGTGACACACTGTTCAGGACAGTTTATTTCAAACATTTTCTCGAGACCGAAGCCTAATGGTGATGTTCGAATGATCCTGGATTTAACAATCCTTAATAAAAGGGTGGAATATCGACATTTTAAAATGTTCTCTCTAGATACGGCACGAGATCTGATTACACCAGATGCGTGGATGGCTAGTGTTGATTTACAGGATGCATATTATACGCTTCCCATAATGGAACAATACCGAAAATTTCTTCGATTTATTTGGGATAACCAACTCTATGAGTTTACCTGCATGCCGAATGGCTTAGCTTGTGCGCCACGTTTATTTACTAAATTGCTTAAACCTGTTTTCTCGGTAATGGCGAGGAAGGGTCACATAATGTTTCCATACATAGATGATTCTTTTATTATAGCATCAACACAAATTGGTTGTGTGAATGCAGTTTTGGATTTATGTGCATTACTCACTAAATTGGGGTTTTATGTACATCAACAAAAGTCAGTGTTTAAACCAACAAAACAACTCAAATGTTTAGGGTTTATTCTGGATACACAGTCCCTTACAGTGTCGATAACAGAACAAAAACTAATTAAGTTTATGACTACAGCGACTCAGCTTATTAAGTTATCAAAGCCAAAAATTAGACAGGTTGCTGTTCTTATTGGCATAATGACCTCATATGCACCTGCTGTGTTATATGGGAAGGCCCATATTAAGTCGCTAGAAATAGATAAAAATTTAGCGTTAACACGAACTAAAGGCAATTTTGAGCGAAAGATGTTTATTTCGCAAGAAGGGTTACAGGATATTGGATGGTGGATGCAACATATAGCAAGTTCACCAAATCCAATCCGCATGGCGGAACCTAATACAGTAATTACTACTGATGCTTCGTTAGAAGGTTGGGGAGCTCATCGAGATGGGGTCACAACAGGAGGTAGATGGCTTGATGATGAAAAATCAGACTATATTAATGCACTAGAATTGCGTGCTATTTATCTGGGCTTACGTAGTTTAGTAAAGATAAATAAATCACAGGTTAGAATACTAACTGATAATACTACTGCCATGGCATATATTCGTAACATGGGTGGAACCAAATCAAAGTCTTGCAATCAGTTATCTAAACTGATTTGGAACTGGGCACAGGCTCAACAAGTCTGGCTGACTGTAGCGCATATTCCAGGGTCACAAAATACACTTGCAGATTATAAAAGTAGAAATTTCCATGACCATTTAGAGTGGTCTCTCTCTACACATTTGTTTAACTTCGTTTGTGAAAAATGGGGTACACCTGAAGTTGACTTATTTGCATCACGAAATAATAACAAGTTACCCTGTTATGTTTCTTGGCATCCTGAACCGGATGCTTGGAAAGTAGATGCGTTTGCTATTACCTGGGAAAATAATTATTTTTATATTTTCCCACCATTTAGCATTATCAGCCGAGTAGTGAGAAAAATCGGCTTGGAAGGGACACATGCGATACTGGTGGTGCCCGATTGGGACACGCAACCTTGGCTGCCAGCAGTTTCACAACTGGCAAAAGATCGTATACGATTCCCAAGAAAACTCGGGAATCTGACGCACCACGGACCGCTAGTGGTTCACGGCGACGTGTCAACGACGCCCCTATTGGCATTCCTTTTCTAAGGAAGCAGCTACAGCAATTTGGATTGGACAGAATTACTGAGGATAGGATAGTATCGGATGCCTGGAGGCCAGGAACTGTCAAAATGTATACAACCTATTTAAAGAAATGGGGTGTACATTGTTTGTTAATGAAAGTTAAGCCAACAAATCCAAAGATTTCACAAGTAGCTCGGTTTCTTCGTTCTCTAGAGGATGAAGGACTTTCCTTTGGATCGATTAATGCGGCGAGGTGTGCGTTATCAATTATATTACCTAGAATTGATGGCGAAACAGTTGGAAAACATTATGTTATTTGTTATTTACTTCGTTCAATTTATCAAAGGAATCCTCCAAAACCAAAGTATAGTCGGTTTTGGGATGTTTCTATAGTATTTAAGTTGTTTCAGGCTTGGCCTCACAACTCGTGGTTAGATATAAAACAGTTAGGTTTTAAGGTCGCGGTCCTGTTATTGTTAGTAACCGGACACAGAGGACAGACGATTGTTGCTTTATCCTTAACTGGATTAGAAATAGACAAGCAACAAGCTACGTTTGATTTAGAAAAATTGCTTAAATCGAACACGTTAGGTGACCCTTTATCAACGGTTCACTTAGACTGTTTTCCGAATGATCGGAAATTATGTGTTGTGTCGGCCATACGGGCTTATATATACAAGACAAAGGATTTACGTGCATCACAACAACTATTAGTGAGCTTTATAAAGCCACATAAGGCGATTTCACGAGACACACTTGCCAGATGGACAATTACGGTGTTGAAATTGGCTGGAGTGGATACGAGTAAATACTCTTCCCACTCAACTAGAGGAGCCATGGTCTCCAAGGCACGGGTGCTTGGTATTTCTGTGAAAAGAATACTAGCGCATGCAGGCTGGAAGACGGCTAAGTCGTTTGCAAAACATTATAATAAACGACTAGAAAAGCCTACCGGCGTTGCAAAGCGTCTTCTCGCCAACTAACAAGAATAGGTGAGAACAAAAATTTAGAATGTTATAATAATAAGAAAGAATGATATTAAGGATAAAAATGAATTATGTAAAGGTCTCCCTAGCCTGAGGCTAGCCTGAGGCTGTTTACCGAGGTAAAATAGTATAGTTATACGAGTCTTACCTTGGTACAGATGATGGATAACTGTTGTTTTACCGAGGTATAAGCCTCGGATAGATGTGGGCTAGGGCCCTCCCGCCACACCCTGCCACATCTATTCCGTTGGTGTACCTTTTCGGTAAAGTAATAGTATCCATTGTTTGAAAGTCATTTTTATCCTCAATAAGTAGGTTAAGATTGCTGGTACCGGACGTGCTTACCTCTCCCTAGCCCACATCTATCCGAGGCTTATACCTCGGTAAAACAACAGTTATCCATCATCTGTACCAAGGTAAGACTCGTATAACTATACTATATATATCCATATCCGTTGACTAATACTAAACGTTGTGTCGCCGCTGAGCCCACCACCTCTACTTGCACATGCGCAATAGCCTTCGGGGGTGAACGACTGCGAATGAAATCGGCCAGGCAGATGGCGCTGCTCATATCTGCTTTGCTGAATTTTGATCGACCAACGTTTGGAGACAAGCTATATTCCGAAGTAGTCCTGTCTAGCTCTTAGGTGTATTTGGCACGAAATAAGCGGTATCAACACCGATGGTAATAAAGTACATAACACAGTGCATCTATAGAGGTGGTCAGTTGGTTGTTGGAGTTTTACATCCTGGCAACATCTAAGGTCATATCAGGATGGGTGCCGACTTGTGACTGCGCACTCATGGCAACTTTATAGTGCTGCCCCACTGGGAAAGCATGCCGTCAACACCATGACCCAATATCCAACTCAGTCACATTATCCTGTCACTGAGCTAACCAGTCCTTGCCCTATCTTAATAATACCGAGCACAGGGCTAGGAAGTGACAAGTATCAATTTTATATGTCATTGGTTTGTGGCATGTGGCAAGATGGAGCGAACACTTCCAGAAGCTACTCAACGTCCCTGGTGACATAGATCACGAAGCTCTCAACAACATCCAGCAGCGCATTACCAAAACATGCCTCGATGAGATTCCAACCATGGATGAGATGGCTAGAGCAATCGCCAGCCTGAAAGATGGCAAAGCACCTGGGGGTGATGGAATTCCTGCCGAGGTATGGAAGCATGGAGGAGACAATCTGCTCAAAAGACTGCACCAACTAATCACCAATGCCTGGGAGGAGGGTTCTGTACCCCAAGCATGGAAGGATGCCAGCATTGTAACCATCTACAAGAAAGGTGATCGAACAGACTGTGGGAACTATAGAGGAATCTCTCTTCTTTCCATAGCAGGGAAGATCTTCGCCAGGATCCTACTCAACAGACTATCTATTCACATAACACCTGGTGTAGTTCCAGAGTCACAGTGTGGCTTCAGAGGTAACCGGAGCACCGTGGATATGATATTTTGTCTCCGACAGCTACAAGAAAAGTGCATTGAGCAGGACCGACCACTGTACATGGTATTTGTCGATTTCACTAAGGCATTTGATACAGTCGGGAGGACCGGGCTATGGCAGCTACTGAGGAAGTACGGATGCCCAGAGAAGTTCACAACTATGATCGAGGCTCTACATACAGGAATGATGGCGAACGTTAGTGCTGGAGGGGAAGTCTCGGAATCGTTTGGGGTTACCAATGGGGTCAAGCAAGGTTGTGTACTGGCCCCCACGCTCTTCTCCATCTTCCTATCAGCAATGCTAGACGAGGCTTTCCGAGACATGGGGGATGGCATCTATATACAGTCCAGACAGAGCGCTGACCTATTCAATGTCGCACACTTCAGAGCGAAGACCAAGACTACTCAGATACTGGTGAGAGAGCTACTATTCGCAGATGACAGTGCACTGGTTGCCCACTCTGCTGAAGAGACCCAGAAAATAGTGGACGCTTTCTCCGATGCATCAAAGAAGTTTGGCCTGAAAATTAACATCAAGAAGACGGAGGTGCTGTACCAACCCAACTCTACAAGAACCCGAGAGGAGGAGATCATGGTTGACGGAAACAAGCTGAACTCTGTTCCGGAATTCACCTATCTCGGAAGCACTATATCAAGTGATGGACGCATTGATGCTGAGATACAGAGGAGGATGGCCAAGGCTAGCGCATCTTTCGGCCGACTACGCCAGAGACTCTGGAACAACCACCATGTGTCCATTCGGGTCAAAGGTAAGATCTACCGCGCAATCGTGCTATCCACCCTACTATACGGAGCCGAGGCCTGGACAGTGTACAGACAGCAGGTGAAAAAGCTGCATGCCTTCATGATGCGACATCTGCGTTCAATCATGAGGCTAACCTGGAAGGACAAAGTGACGAATAAGGAAATACTCGAACGGATGGGGCTGCCCTCTATGGAAGATCTTCTGATCAAAAAGAATCTCCGGTGGACTGGACACCTCATGAGGATGTCATCAGACAGGCTACCAAAGCAGATCCTCTATTCTCAACTGTCTTCTGGCTACAGAAAGAGAGGGCGCCCCCGTCTCCGGTTCAAAGATACCATCAAGAGAAACCTTAAGCTGAGAGACATTAAGACCGACTCATGGACACAACTCTCACAGCAGAGAGCTAAATGGAGAGCGGCAGTCAAGTAATGAAAGCAGTCTTTGTCGCATCGCGACCGACAGCATGATGATGATGATGGTTTGACTCGACTGGGAACCAAACTCCTGATCTCCCACACGCGAGGCCCGCACTCTACCGATTCGGCCACTGCGCCCGGTCTCTAAAGTTGTGTGAGTTGGTTGAGAGAGTAACGATTATTGGTGAGATTAGTAATAAAGAAAAATTTAATTATATGACAAATAATTTGTAAAAGTTAGAAATCCACAGATCGCCCACTCCACTATATCGATATCTTTATTTGTGTCCCAAACTATTTCCCATACAATACCATTGTAATGAAATGAAAAACTCCTTAAACCGACCACCTCCATAAATGGACCATTTAAAGTCGGTCCCATTGTCGGTCGATTTGGAGAGTTTTACTGTACTTCCAATACAGCGCACCTGGCCTAACATGCCAGTGATCTGCTGGGTCTGTGAAAGGCCATTAACATAATACTGGAGGGAACTTGAGTGTCTGTGACCAGTATGAACCTACCAAGCACAGGAAGGAAGTCACAAGTGAGGAATTCTAATTAGCTAACAGAGTATAAGGTCCATTCATGTAAGATGTCACAAAAGAGATATTAGAGGTACCTACTTTAAAATAGCACTAGTGTGGGCATTCTGCTTTATTTCCATAGAATAGTTATTAATAGCTACGACCGACATACATACATACATACATACATACATACATACATACATACATACATACATACATAACACTGTTGCGCTGTCTGTTAATTTGCCATCAGAAATCACAGCCTGCTCGACAACGTTTTTTTTCTACTTCTTTTGTACAAAACCATCCATTAACCATACGAGCACACAGACACATTACATATTTACAGTAAAAGCTCTCTAAATCGACCGACCATGGGACCGACTTTAAATGATCCATTTAAGGAGTTTTTAAAATTTCTACAATGGTATTGAATGGGCGATAATAAAGTGATCAATATAGGGGAGTGGTCGATCTGTGGAGGTGGTTGGTGAGAGGTTTTACTGTATTGCTTATATATATACAAAGACCCCACAAAGGAATCAATAGTACAAACCTGGAGATATTACTAAGACACTCCACCACCCACCCCCATCCCAGTGCCACAGTCCTCTAGATAGCCAGAACTCTTTGATGCAGTGGCATTAGGAAGGCGTGGGCACAAGGAGGTATTCATAGATCCTTACAATGCAAACTCAGTCCACCCACCTTTTACTACATTCTACTATGTGGCAATGTTAGCGCGTATTAATACCTGCAACCCCGGATATGTTGTCAACAGCGTGTGTGTATATATATATATGATCAACCCAGATACAGTAAAACCTCTATAAATCGACCGACCATGGGACCGACTTCCATTTAGGGAGGTGGTCAGTTTCAAGGAGTTTTTCATTTTGTTATAAAATAAATGGTATTGTATCGGTGATCGTCTGGGACCCAAATAAAGCGATCGATATAGGGGGGTGATCGATCTGTGGAGGTCGTCGGTTAGAGAGGTTGTATTGTGTATGACTCATGAGTAGCGATGTGAGCTGACCTCCCCGGGTGAAATGCCACTGACACACATGAATATACACTTGTAGGCGTGGGTAGGTTGATTGCATTGGGGAGCCTAGATATGTAATGGTTAGGACGCTAGTCACGGAATGGCAGTAGTGTGGGTTCGAAAGCTGCTTTAGATGTTTTCCTTCATTTGTAAAAACACTCCCATGACACTGGTTCTATTAACTGAACACTGTACAAGCTATACGGTATATCGTGTTGAACCATCCCTTTGTATAGACCGTAACAGTGTAAGTGAGTTACCTGAATATTTGTAATTGTAAGTACGAGACAATTCAAAGGGGGGGGGGGGGGGGTAAGTGAATGCAGTGAGGATGCACTGAACCCCCCATGTGAAATGCCACATTCACAGGTAGGTGTGAGTAGGTTGATTCCATCAGGGAGCCCAGATAGTTTAATGGTTAGGATGCTTGCCCCAGATTGGAGGAGATGCAGGTTCAAATCCCACTGTAGGTGTAATGTCTCCTTTCATTAAAAAGAAAAGAAAAATAGAGCCATATAATATATATATATATATATAAATATATATATATACATATATATATATATATATATAAACACACACAATCGGTACAAGCAAGTATATACTGCATGTCTAGTGTCTAGAGCGCCTGCATGCCCTGGAGATCACTGGTTCAATCCAAAACTGGCTGAATCAATGGAGACTTATAAAATTGGTAAAGCCCCAGTCACACCTTACCGGACTGAGTACCGGACACCGCCGGACAAAGAATTGTCTAGTCCGGTGGGGTTCGGTATCAAAATGTGTCGAACTGTTGCAATAGCCGCCGGACGAAACGGACAAGGAACGTACATTAACGAATTGCCAACGGACGAGAACCGAACGAGAACTGGACAGCAACCGAATGTCAAACGGATGGACTGAACACCAAACGGACACGTACCGGACTGATCACGGACACGCCGAAAACATATACTGACCAAATTCCCACAACACCATCAACAGACTCTGCAGGAAGCAAACCAGAGACGTAACGGATGGGTAACGGACATGAACCGGACAAGACAAACTAAACGGACACCAACTGTACACCTCAGTCCAGCGGTGTCGAGTACAAGTTGCTACCGTACACACCGGATAGCACTGGACACAGAACGGACACGCCAGATGCCAACAGTATATAAACCGTACATTGCCATATTTCCGGTTTCTGTCCGTTTCTCCAATCCGGTAAGGTGTGACTGGGCCTTTAGCATCAGCCATCACTAACTTGGCACTTCGCATTACCAAGCTTGCCCAGTGCTGTGATAAAGTGACTGAGTTAGATATCGAATATCAGTGCCGGTAACACTGTATCTCGTGGGGCAGCATTATACAGCTTCCATGAATGAGCACACACAGCCAGAAGTCGGTATCCGTCCTGATATAACTCAGAAATTGCTAGGACATAAACCCCAAAATAATCAATCAATCAAAATAGAGCATAGTACACAATACAGTACAAAAATAGTCTGTAGAAGTATAACTTCAATGTTCAATGCTGCCCAATAAAAATCCTTTCAAACGAATATATAGTCTGGAATTACAAAATTGCAATGACCGCTCACACTAATCGATTCCACCCAGCGCCATTGAGAAATGCAGAGCGCTGTTTTAGAGCCGCCCCGACTCGGGTGTGATTAAGATCTACTAATTGAGCCATTAAGAACTAGACTCCTCTTGGTCTTTTGCCGGACTGTGGCGACATCATCTATAGACAAGGGAATTGGACGCCCACTCACAAAACAAAGAGAGGCGATCTCTATTTGTGGGCGTTTATAAATAGACACGTTGGTAATTGAGTTAAAAAGCAAGGCGCGAACCTTCCTCTTTACCCGGCACGGCGCCCCGATTCTCTCACACACTGAGTGACTCGGGGCTGCCGGCGCTCAGCATTATTAGGATAGGGCAAGGACGGGTTGGCTCAGTGTCAGGATAATGTCACTGAGTGGGATATCAGGTCATGGCACTAGTGGCCTGGTCTCCCAGTGGGACAGCACTATAGTGTAAAGTGGCCATGAGTGCGCACTGTCACAAGTCAGTACCTGTCCTGATATGACCGTAGATGTTGCCAGGACGTAAAACTCCAAAAACCAACCAACCAACTAACCGGAGCTGCCCGCCGTCAATGCTGGACCAGTTGTCCATGTTGGCACCAGGAAAGTTGTCCTCCAATTTGTTAATTATACTTGAAATTACACACAATACAAACCTAACACATAGGTAGTTATTTGTGTAGTGATTGTACGTCTACTATTTTTTATGTCGGCTGCTTTTTAGCGCATGTACCTATTTAATGATTAAATATCATTTCTTAGCGCGTTATGATTCATGGAATTAATTGTTACACCCTGCACGATCAGATCTCGAACTGATTTCGTGACGTCTGATATACACTGCGATTTATCAGGGATAAAGATAAGATTCCTTACACGCGGTATGCGGCATGCGGTATCCGAATGCGAATGCGGCAAAAAATCGAAACGCCTTGAACTCAATGGGCTACAACCCTTACACGCGGTATGCGAATGCGAATGCGAATGCGAATGCGACAACTCGATCGGTCCCTGTAGCGATCGGTCCGGCATGCGGCATGCGGCACGGGGGTGCGAATAGAAAGGCATCAGTCGCATTTGTCCATTGATATAAGGCTGGAGGAGGCGACTGATAGTCTTTAGCCCTGTATCTACACCAATGGGACGGTCCTAACATGGCTCAGTATAGCTTGCTCCGAGGGATGTTAGGACCGTCCCAGATTTTGTTGACCGAAAAGGACGGTCCTAACATGGCTCAGTTTAGGATGTTAGGACCGTCCCAATCGGTCATATAGAGTGCAGTAAGGAGTATACTTGTTTATCACTTGCTATCCGGACCGCACTTCGTCCACACCTCTCTCTATCACCTCTCCGCCGGCCGGACACCTCCTTGATATGTCTGAAAAGAGTTCCAGGAGGGGGTGCCTGCCGGCATTTTCACTTTCTACCCTTACTCTGTCCGTGTCTATGGCTCGCCGGTTGGTCACCATAGGGCAGATAGGCACGGGCCTTTGACTCAACTCTCCTCATTTCTCTTTCCTAGATCTGCCCATTCGATTTCTCCCAGGCTCACTTCTTCCCCTAACCAGGGTTGTTGTGTTCTTGGGTGGGGCTCTTGACCTTTTACGATTTCTCTGTCTGGTTCTTGTTGCTGGAACGACCGCTGCTCCCACCTTTGCCCGCCTTCCTCGAACCCCTGCTGACCGGATGCAAGTGCTACACTACACACACCATACAGCTCTACTACATACAGACGGCACGGAGAGATCCGCTGCCACCCGGCGCCCCGTCGTCACTACGTCGTGAAGGATGTCCCAGCCTTCATAACACTTCCTCTGAGACCACTTCACCCGCAGAAGACATGTCTTAACCAAAGACTGGGCCGATTTATCGGAGCCTCTCTATAAATGTTGCAATTCTGCAACCGGTAACCGTCGTAAGGTTACGAACACCCCATACCATACCATACTTGTTTATTTTTATTTTTTAAATATAGCCAGTCGTGTGCCGCATGCCGCATACCGCGTGTAAGGAATCATGCCATTCGCATACCGCATGCCGCATGCCGCTTACCGCGTGTAAGGAATCCTAGCTTAAAAGTGGTCTGCGGCAAAAAAAAAAAACCACAGAAACGCCGATGGCGAAAACGCGGATTTCCCTCCATAGGATTAGCACGGATTTCCCTCCATAGGATTAGCACTGTCAGCGTATCGTGGTGAAAATGTCAGAGGTCAAGTTTCAACAGCCCTTGGGACTGTATTATCATCCATTCCTAACTTTTGTTTGGGTTTTATTTTCTAGCAAAGTCTAAAGGGCGCATTCAAATCGAAACGCCTTGAAACCTATGAGCTACATTCCTTACACGTGGTATGCGAATGCGAATGTGTTTTTCCGATCGGTCCATGTAGCGATCGATGCGGCATGCGGTATGCGTCAAGCTGGGTGCGAATAGAAACCTGAGTCTGATGTGTCCATTAGTTTAACACCAGGAGAGGCGACTGAGCATTACGGGACAGTCACACACAGGGGTGCTGATTGGAAACACATGGTGAGCTGGGCACCCGGGAGACATACGGTTAGGGGAAAGCTAAAAATGCTACCATATGCACAGAAATATGAATACTTATCTATAATTTGGTTATAATAAAGGTAGGAACCCCCATGTGACGTACAAAAAGTTACATAGATATAAATGCAATATTTGGTCATATACTGAGCAGTATGGAGAATAATTGTTTATTTTTATTTGATAAATATAGCCAGTCGTGTGCTGCATACCGCATAACGTGTGTAAGGAATCATGGCATTCGCATACCGCATGCCGCATAACGCGTGTAAGGAATGCCCGCTTAAAGTAATATAAGAACAGGATTCAAACTAACCGACTGTTTACATATATATATATCCTGATTCCTTGGCATCTTGCTTAACTTTAATTGATAAATAAATCATACAAAATCGCGGAAATCGCAGAGCTCTTTCATCCATCTGCACAGCAATATGGACATGTGATTCGCAGAATTAATTTTTTTTTAGAACAAATTAAAAGGCGGGTCAGTGATCGACTGCCTATCATTATCAGAACAGAGATCTAGTCAGCTTAAAATCTAGCCAGTTTGTGCAATAATTAGCAATGCACTCTTAACTAGTTTGTGCAGTAACTAGCATTGGAATCGGGCCAGTTTATGTAGTAACTGGCATTGCACTCTAACTAGTTTGTGTAGTAACTAGCATTAGAATCTAGCCAGTTTGTGCAGTAACTAGCATTGCACTCTAACTAGTTTGTGTAGTAACTAGCATTGGAATCGAGCCAGTTTATGTAGTAACTAGCATTGCAGTAACTAGCATTGGAATCTAGCCAGTTTGTGTAGTAGCTAGCATTGCACTCTAACTAGTTTGTGCAGTAACTAGCATTGGAATCTAGCCAGGTTGAGCAGTAACTAGCATTGGAATCTAGCCAGTTTGTGCAGTAATTAGCATTGCACTCTAACTAGTTTGTGCAGTAACTAGCATTGGAATCTAGCCAGTTTATGTAGTAACTAGCATTGCAGTAACTAGCATTGGAATCTAGCCAGTCTGTGCAGTAATTAGCATTGTAATCTAGCCAATTTGTGTAGTAACTATAGCATTGCACTCTAACTAGTTTGTGCAGTAACTAGTATTGAAATCTAGCCAGGTTGAGCAGTAACTAACATTGGAATCTAGCCAGTTTGTGTAGTAACTATCATTGCACTCTAGCCAGTTTGTGCACTAATTACCATCAGTAATTCAATAGGCTCCTAAATACTAAAGCGTCGATCGATTATTAGTCACATTAGGACGGGTACCGACTTGCCACAGTGCGCACTGGTGGGGACTTCACAGTGCTGTACTAATGGGATACTGAGCCGCTGGTGCCGCGGTTTGATATCCCACTGAGTCATATTATTCTACAATTGAACAACGAATCCATGCCCCATACAGATGATACTAACTAACCCAAGTCAAATAGCAACAACATTAATTTTGTAGGCATTTGGTTTAACTTGACTAGGGATCGATCCCACTACCTGCTGCACGAGATTAGTTGGCTGTTGGAGTTTTACGTCCTGGCAACATCCAGGGTCATATCAGGACGGTGCTGCATGAGAAGCAGCTGCTCTAACCACTAGGCCACCCCGTTTGCTACTAAAAGATTGACTATGCCCGGGTATCCCGAATCGAAACCCTTAATTAGTGACCACCTTACCCTCTTTCGTAAGCTGTTGTTTGTCTAATAAACCGGCATGGTATGAGCGCTCAAAACCAGATTGTTTACTTAGCATAAAGCTGTGATTTAGCCTTCCAGTTGAGCAACGGTTTAAGTAGTCATCGCAGTTGACACCCAACATTATGTGTTAGCCAAACCAGATGCTTCATTAACAACATGAATAAAATAAGTAAAACTGACTCTGCCTATGGCTCTAACACTAGTCTGAGTGCCCAGATTTGTCTATAGCCCCGTTCACACGGCACAACTTTAGGCCGAACTAGATAAGGCGAACTAGGTGTCCTGTCCACACATGAAGTACTTGGAGCGGTTTAAGGCGGAAATCGATATCTGCGCATGAGCAAGTCCATACTAACCAGTGCCAGTTACGGTTCGTCGACGTCACCACGAGAGAGTGTGGGTTCGACCTAGATATGTATTAACTGAATCGTATTGTTTTGGAATGGTCAAAACTTCTGCTGGGCAGTGAAAACCTAAAAATAAATGATGAACAAAATATCTGTGCACCTCTAGCCGGTTCATAGACCAAAATATATTATATAGTGTGACGTGCTTAATCCGCTTCAAGTAAACCGCTACCGTCCACACAAGCTAGTTGGGCCGATTTAAGCTAAATCGCTTCATCTATACTACCGCGCGAGGTGGTATAGATAAAGCGATCTAGCTGAATCGATTCAGCCCTAAATCGCTTCAGCGTAGCGTCCACACGGCGAATGTAAGGCGAACTAGGCAAGGCGATTTAGATGAAGCGTTTTAACTCGCCAGTGTGAACAGGGCTTAAATCTAAATGCAGGCGGTATAAGACGTTTTGATTAGATTGGTGTAAAAGCAATTCTAGATAAAAGATTCACATCTTAATTTATCATATATACATTTTTAGTTAGTATTCTACATCTCAAACAGGAGCTGAAATGAGTTGAAAGTAGCACATTTCATTGCAGCAGCCAGTGTCTTAGCATGCGCGATGTGCTTTTCGTGGGTTTGTTTTGCTGCCACGCGTCCCACAATGCACCGCGTGGCGGGAAAGGAAAGGGTGATGAATTTATTTACCCTGCTCATAACCGATAAGTGTGTTAACACTTGTTTTCACTGCCAGGCAGGACTAGTCCAATTTGATTCAAATCTTTAAAATGTTGTTTTAGTAATAATTTTGGATTTTCTTGTATCTGTATATAATTGTAATTATTACTTCCCACTTGTAATTGCATAACCCAGTGTGTTAAAGTTTTTGCTACATTAACAATTAAAAGAAAAAACAGTAATTTATGTTCTAGTTTAATGCAGTCCATTAAAAACATTCAATTATTTGTTTGCGAACCTAAGTTCATTTATGGGTGCTCAGAACGCCGGACCTCCATTAAAATTTCCTAAACCAAATCATGCATCTAGATTTGATTCTACATATCCAACTGACTGGATACGATGACCAAATCGGTTAGAGCGCATGCAGAAGATCGCTACTCCCGGTTGAGTCAAACCAATGACTTATAAAATTGATACTTGGCACTACCTAGGCTGGTGCTCAGCATTAATAGGATAACACAAGGACTGGTTAGCACAGCATCAGGATAATCTGACTATGTGGGATATTGGGTCATGGTGCCAATGACTTGGTCTCACAGTGGGGCAACACTATAATGTCACCATGAGTGTGCAGTCCGAAGTCGGTACCTGTCCTGATATGACCTTAGCTGTTGCCAGGATGTAAAACAACAACAAACATATAAAACCTAGATACTGGTGCACATATTAAACATTTGTTTTTACACAACAGGGTACACCAAGTTAATTTGACAACCTATTAATGCTGAAGCCTATGGTGTCCAGCTTTTTTATGTGCATGCCAAAATTAATGTTACATGTCACTTCAAATAACTCCAAAATTATCCATTTAAAACATGTTACTTCAATAGGTTTTAATAATCATCCCAATACATTTAATCTAAAGAAAATGGCAAACAATCAAATCTATTGGAATATGAAACTCTTATGCTAGGTACACACCTACCGTATTTGATCAAAAATTGCCCAAAAGTCTTGAGGTGTGCACTCCCCTAGCACACCTACCGATTGCGATTCGCGACTTAAAACTCAATTTTAGGGCTAAAAGTGCTTCCTTACGATTGCGATTCGAAAAATGAATCGGCCCGTTTTCAGTTTTAAGCGGGTCGGCTCGGGTCGGGTCGCGAGTTTTAGTGCTCGAGTCGTAAACAGTAGGTGTGTACCTAGAATTAGCTCAAAGCAACTTTATTTAAAAGCTTTGGAGATACTTGAAGTGAAAGCATGCCAAATAATTGTTTGCACACATACCAAAATGCTGGACGAGAGCTTCATTTACCCATGTTCTAACATAGAACAGAAGCACCAAACTTCAATATGTTTAATGAGTATGCCAGTATCCAAGCTGGATATGTAAGATCAAATCTAGGTAAATCTTCTGGTTTAGAAACGTTGATACTTTCATCGGATCAAGCAACTTCAACTTAGAATCTGGTTGCCAGACGTTTTGTTAGTTGGTTTGAGTTTTAGATCCTGGCAACATCTAAGATCATATCAGGATGGGCACCGAGTTGTGACAGTGCACAATCGTGACTTTATAGTGCTGCTCCACTGCAAAATCAGGCCGCCAGGACCATGACCTGATTTCCCACTCAACCACATTAGCCTGCTATTGCGCTAACCAGTCCTTGCCATATCCTAGTAATACCAAGTGCCAGGCTAGGTAGTAACGAGTATCAATTTTTTAAGTCAATGGTTTGACTCGACTGGGAATCGAACTTCCGACCATCCGCACAGGAATCCTGCGCTCAACCGATTAGGCTACCGCGTCGGATACTCCGACTGACAGTGGTCAACCTCAATTACTGTACGTTTGTCAAATATCGTGCCGCAATTAAAGGCAGGTTAGGAACTTGAACCAGAACCTTTTGGTTAACAGTCTGCATTAATTTAGTCCACACGATGCAGTGATTTAAAGTTGCATAGTCTGATGGTTTTGCATTGTAATTTTCTTAGATGAATATACTAGGTTGATCGTTATAATCTAACATACTTTAGTTTGAAGTAACTTTGATTTAAAATGATGGGAGATATTTGAAATGTAAATTTGGCATGCCTGTCAAAACTCTGGTTTCAATGGCTTCAGCAGCAACAGGATCTATTGGACTTATTATGCTCTTTATGTAGCAACGAATATTTCATAGCTGCACCAGTATCTCAGCTGGATATATTCGTTCAAATCTAATTAACTGCTTTTCTTTAGAAAATGTCATACTTTTTTCAGACTATCTAACTTTAATCATTGTGAGCTAGTCATATTGATAATTTACCCATCATTAAACTTAATTCTCTAAAGTTAATGCACTACTTAAAGTCATTACAGTAAACCCCACTTAAACTAGCCACTGCTGGGTTAATACCAGACACCATACTATTAGAGTATTTACTGGCTGATCGTATCCCTATAACAGTAGAGTTGGGTGACACGAGTACTGGCACTGCACCTCCCACCGGAGGGACCCACCTATCAACAACTCGCTGAAATGATCACTAACTCAACACAAGTTTACTCCGCTGCAATCTATAGCGTTCACAGAGAGGGGTTGGGGGTGCCGATCTTAAATTGATCATATTAGTCCAGTAAATGGAAAGCTTAGCCCAATAACTACCTCCAAATCTTTCTCTTTATATATGGCTTATTATAAATAATGTCAAGCAAATTGTATTTTGGTGAATAGTAGACCCAGGTATTTTGGCATGCTCTATTGTGTTACATAAAACCGGTGCATGCAAATAGGATTTGTGTCAATATTTAGAAAGTAGCACCACAAAAGAACATCGCCATTACACCAACTTAATATAACCTAAACAGGAGAAGGACCACAACAATATGCTAATGTATAGTTTCATTAGCATTCACCGCCAACGTCAGTGAGCCACCACTGGACAAGGGCAGTCGCAGTCACCATTCCGAAAAGATTGGTGCATATTCAAAAATACACAAGACCACACGCTAACCTGTAGAATGCAGGAGGAACCCCAACGAAGATTGAGGCTCAGCTGTGATGTTGAAAGCTCACCTGAACAGCAATAAGGGGACGGGCGGCGATCAGCGGAGGAATGTGCTCAGGTTGTCTGTGTCCGGCAGAGTGTGGCGATAGGAGGCGGTGACGGCCGGGAGAGGAAGGGGGAGGGGCCGACCTCTGGACTCACGACCCCCGACAAACCTCAGCAGCCTTCGTGAAATTTGGTAACGATCTGCCCCCCCCCCCTCCACCACCACCCACCGAAACCATCATACCCACCCACCTCTACCCACGCTTAGATAATATCAAGCGCACCACCCACTGCCATGGCAGGGACAGCTGGAATACCCCACCCCCACCCCCACACACACCATCACCACAATCCTGCTAATATCAATACAGTTAGAAAGTTACTTTATCAATGGACCTAGGACATCCGGGTGAGTATGTGTATGTGTGTGTGGGGCGGGGAGTGGGGGTCGCTGGTTTGAGAGGCGTAACAAGACCAGTCACCTCGTCAATTGATTTGGTGTTAGTTGAGATATATAACACATTTACCCATTTCTAACTTGTGACGCACGGCTATTAAAGTTGCATAATCCGATCGTTTTGAGTTAGTCTTTTTTATTTATAGATCAGTATATTAAGCGCCTGTCACACCATACCGGACTGAGTACTGGAGACCACCGGACAAAGAATTTTCTAGTCCGGCGCTCTCCGATACACAAAATGTATCGAAATGGAGCGGAATTGGCCGCCAGGCGACCGGACAAGTACTGTACATGTACCGGACGTGTAACGGAGGGTACCGGACAAAACGGACACCAACGGATGGGTACCGGACATGTATGAATGGGTACCGGACATGTACCAAACACCAATCGGACACGTCAGTCCGGGGGTGTCCGGTAGAAGTTTTATGCATGTTCAAAACTTGTACCGGACAACGCCGGATGGGTATCGGACATGTACCGTACATCGCCGTACAGTACCAGACAGTGTCCGGTTCTCGTCCGGTTCCCCAGTCCGGTAAGATGTGACTGGGCCTTAAGTGGTGTTCTCTGTGGCGGAGTGGTTAGAGTGTCTGACTTCTTTCTAGGTCGGACTCCTAATCTGAAGGTCAGTGGTTCGATTCCCTGTGCCCCCACCTCTGCCAATTTGGATTTCCACCGCTGTGTATAACTTACAGCGTCATCAAAGGCCAGTTGCTCTCATACCATGTCTATGTGGTGTGGGAGGTTAAAAATCCCTTGAGTCGGTAAAAGTGTAGGCTCGGGCTTTCTATCGACAAACTGTCTAATGGTGAAAACAAGCCTATTCATGCTTATCCATGATAGGCAGTATAAATCTTCAACAACAGTATAAAGGTTGATCAGGCCAGATTAGGCCAGACCAACTTAATTTTCGTTGTACGCACGAATAACCTACTGGGCAGTAATAATTCAGCCGATAATTGGAGATGAGCCGCTCCGCCTTTTTATACATTGATAAGTGATTATCCTATCTATAAAGGTTGATCGTTATAATTTACTTTACCTTAGTTTGAAGTAACTTTTCTTTTAAAGGGTTAACTTTGGAGATATTCATGAAATGTTAATTTTGTTGCACACACCCATATGCTGGAAAGAGTTGGGTTTTTTAATCCTGTTTTTTTATATAGTGTAGCAGCATAGTACAGGAGCACCAAACTGCAATACATGTTGAATGTGTGCACCAGTAACTAAGTTGGACATGCAGTATCTGCTTTAATTTGTTTAACTGATCCTTTCATTGGATTATGCAGTTTTTAAATTCTCTTTTAGGTGAAAAAACTGGATGCCTTCATGATGCGACATCTGTGTTCAATCATGAGGCTAACCTGGAAGGACAAAGTGATCAATAAGGAAATACTCGAACGGACGGGGCTGCCCTCTATGGAAGATCTTCTGATCAAAAAGAATCTCCGGTGGACTGGACACCTCATGAGGATGTCATCAGACAGGCTACCAAAGCAGATCCTCTACTCTAAACTGTCTTCTGGTTACACAAAGAGAGGGTGCCCTCGACTTCGGTTCAAGGATACCGTCAAGAGAAACCTGAAGCTGAGAGACATTAAGACCGACTCATGGACATCACTCTCACAGCAGAGAGCTAAATGGAGAGCGGCAGTCAAGTAATGAAAGCAGTCTTTGTCGCATCGCAACCAACAGCATGATGATGATGATGATGATGATGATGATGATGAAATTCTTCAAATACACACACACACCCTTTTGGTTTTTACATAGTCGTGATTAATGCCAAAGTCTAAGTCATACCAAAGACACGTTATCTCCAATTTCTCTATTGATTATTTCAAGATATAGACTATAACGTGACCAACACACGTGTGAATACGCTTTATCAGCTGGAATGTTGCAGGTAATGAATGATAAGCAAGTAACTGTAAAACGGAACAGATCCATAAGAGATAGGGGTGTTAGTATCGTTTGGGAACTAACTATTTATTTCTGTGCGTTATCAATGAACATCTGACCATGTGGTTGTGTTGACAGTGATGAACGGACACCCGATAACAAAATCTATAATTGTTATCATACATAATTTTGTATTGTTTAACTATTAGCTACCTACATAAAATTAGTATGATCAATATTATTAATTCCCTACAATTTAGTACTGAATGAATAGTCATGGCTGTGGGGCCTAAAAAGGAAATTAGTACATGATTCACTCAAATTTGAGGTCAAACTCCATTGACTACGAATTGCATCAACCTAAAAATTACAATAAAGGGGCTGGAGGTAATTTTCTAAGAACAAAGGCTGCGAGGTCATCTGATATAGTCTGTGTACTTACTACCGTCATTCTAGACATAACTTCTAACAATTCTTCAAATGACCTCATCCCCCAACCACACAAAGTCACAATGTAAACTGAGTATCCCTATTAAAGTTGCATAGTCCGATGCTTTTGCGTTTCTGCTATTTTCTGAGATAAATATATTATACTAATCATTATAATCTACTTTACTTTAATTTGAAGTAACTTTAATTTTAAATGGCTATGTTTGGAGATATTGGACATCAAAATATGCCAAAATAATTTTGGCAAGCACGCCAAAACTCTGACACCATAGACTTCAATAGTAATGTGTTCTATTAATTGACTTATTATGCCCTTCTATGCAGCAACAAATGCTTAATAAGTGCACCAGTGTCTAAGTTGAATATGTAGAATCAAATCTAGATAAGTATTTTGGTTTTGAAAATTTGATGTTTTCATCGGATTATGCAACTTTAACACTAGCACATGGGGTAGGTATATAGAAAAATGAAATGTTGCAAACGTGGCATCAACATAATTAATCAAATTAATGCTAGGTACACACCTACCGTTTTTCCGCACCCACCTACCGTATTCGATCTAAAATTGCCCAAAAGTCTTGAGGTGTGCATGCACTCCCCTAGCACACCTACCGATTGCGATTCGTGACTTAAAACTCAATTTTAGGGCTAAAAGTGCTTCCTTGCGATTGCGATTCGAAAAATGAATCGGCCCGTTTTCAGTTTTAAGCGGGTCGGGTCAGGTCGCGAGTTTTAGTGCGCGAGTCGTAAACGGTAGGTGTGTACCTAGCATAAGGCTAGCCACAAACGATAATTTTTTTAGTAACATCTAAGATGACAAGGCAATTATCAAATTGAGACTATTTCTGTTCAGCGATGAAAACAAGCTATGATGTATCTTACTCGTTATGGACAGGGTAAATAAGCCACCACAAAAATACCACCGCACACAGCATACTTGGTTGGGACTATCTTCTCCGGTGAGCCCCGATGGCCCATCTGTTTATTAAATAAATTAAAAGTTCAAATTCAGCTAATGAAAAAAGGCTTCAAGTTTAACTGGCAAGCCGAAAACATATCCCAATATGAGTGCCATTGCGCACATTTTAGATGCGCAAGTTGCTCAAAACTGTGCATCCCACCATTATAATACATACAACCGTTATCGATGCAACCCACCATATGTAATATATTAATATTATTGCCTATAGCTATATGGCCTAACAACACATATATACTTAAAGTTACATAGTCCGATGGTTTTGAGTTACTGCCAATTTATATATTGTTTAGATCAATATCACTGTAATCTACTTAGCTTTATTATACAATCAACATAAACATTATACTCAATCATTATCATTTATTAGAGCCGAGCAAACAACAAAAATGCCATCACAAATTTAACTTGAAGTTGTACTTGAAATGCACATCTTAGTATTGTCATGGGGGTGATGAAAATGGAAATATTGCGCCTAGAGCAGGACTCGAACCCACATCTCTTTGCCTTCCGGGCAAATGTGCTAACCATTACACCACCTCGGCTCCCTAATATCAACACACTACCCATGCCTACCTGTCTATGTGGTTACTTGCCTGAGAGTAGGTACTCCAAACTGATTTTTGAAATGTATATTTGCATTTCACTTTTGTGATACTCATATAGAACTTTATACACTGATTTCAGTGGTATAACATTTTTATTGATGTGATAATCGGTTCAAGCATTTTAAAATAACTTTGAGGGCCCTTTTCATCCAAAAACGAAATTCGTCAAATTAGCCAAATCACAAAGCCATTGAACATGTGCAGATACTTGGAAACTAAAACTAAGCACATAATCAAGTTTCATATATCATATAGATTGCATTTTTTCCCCGGGAAGAAAAACAAAATAACCCACAGATATACAACTTTTAAAACAGTTAAAATATCAAATTGGCCCTGTTGTAAAGTTAACAGATCCTATTTACTACCTAAGAATAAAAGTAACATTTTCATGGAAATTTCAAAATTCAATATCTCAGCTTCTAATTAAGATACAGAAATAAATTTGGTATCACTAGAATCAGGAGAACTGTAGCTATAACTTGCATTTAGACAATTGAACACTAAAATTGTGTTCCAACTACCATTCATGACACATGAAATTCACTTATATGCCTTCACAATGTCTTCAATACACTCCACATGACAAACACAGCATTCACTGCTCACAACAGATTATTATGTAATAGGAATCAGTTACAGCCATATCATCCACTTTGGGGCATTTGAAATAGTGTTTTCAGCTCGCCGGTTGGCAAATCGGTCTCACTTCTTCAGGTTCTTGATTTGCGTGCCATGAATGAATTGTCTATTTTTATGCTGATTTAATAGCAAAAAGCTTGCTCTTCAATTTGACAGGTGCTGAACCTGGAAATTTTGTCTTCATCACTGTGAAATCTTGTCTTCAACTTTTCCTTTTGAATTTTCCCTCACACATGTATCTCAACATGTTTGGTCTCAAAATGAGGCTCAAACGGTCTTCTGTTCTGCCATTGTTAGATAATTTTAGTAACTGTTTAACACATCAATCACTGCCACACAAAAAACATGCGGGTTCAGGGCCAACTCCTGCCAGGTTTCATGCAGCCTGGCTGAGTCAGTGATGGCAGCCTGTTTGGAGTAGCTACTGAGAGGTCAGTGCAGAATACTACACTTGTCCCCCTTGAATTTTAAGTATTTTAAATGGTCATTTAATGCTTACAATTACATACAGGCAATGCGCTTACACATACAAACACAGGTATGTAGGTTCAACAACCCTACAGTGCTGGGACCACTCCTCTTCCTCATATATAAAAATGATCTAAACAACTGGCTAGACACTGAAAACATCCAACTATATGCAGATGATACTGTGGTATATACTGCAGGCAAAACATCTGAAGAGATCGAAACAAAACTAAATCAAACACTAATGAAACTAACTGAATGGTGCCATCTGAATAAGATGACTATAAATAGCAATAAATCGAAGACGGTGCTATTCGGTACCAGACTAACCGGTAACAACAAAATAAAATGTCTCCTGGGAAACAATGAGTTAGATCAGGTAGACAACTACCGGTATCTGGGAGTGGACCTGGACAGGCACTTAAACTATGACCTTTGCATAACAAACACTATCAAAAAAGCAAACCATAAAATATGGCTACTGGCAAAACTAAGGTACTACATGACTGAAAGCATGGCAATCAAAATATATAAAGGAATGATCCTTCCCTACTTCGACTACCGTGATGTAGTATACATGGGGGGAAGTACCAAACTACTCAATGGTTACTTGCCTGAGAGGTCAGTGCAGACTACTACAGTATTCTTTACATAACCCAACAAACAAACAAATCTCTTTATATTAAATAATATTTTTAAACACCAGAATGTGGGATACGTAGACCTGGCCAATATTGTCAATGCACAATTACTTATGTAGAATCCCTCCTGGGCCTATGGGCTTAACTTGCCTAACCACAACTTGGATAAAAAGATATAAATAATTGCGACTATGGCCAGATGACCAGTGCTGTGGTGCTGTTACAAAACTTTAAATTTTCTAGAATGATAAAGTTACTACAACAAAACAGCATAACATACATTGATATTTGTATTGTGAGGTATCTTTGTCGAAGATAAGGTAATTTGTTCGAATAAATATATCCCATACCAAATGACTCACTTATTGAGTGATGAGAGAGAAGGAAAACAACCTTCCATTCTATTCTCTGTATGCTAATTTCCATACAACCCAAGTGTACTATTTTATGTAACAGAAAATAATTTTTATGATATGAGTTTATGACACAACATAGCTTACTTGGAACTAATGTCACGCGCCTCATAACAAGTAGGTTTTCCAAACAATGTGCACATGTCATCCCTTCATATAAAAATGCTGTTTAAGAAGCTTGACACAAGGAGACACACTGCAAAACCACTTATATCCAGTGATTCATATTCCAGTTATTCAGACAGAAAGAGTACCCCCCCCCCCCCAATGATGAAGCTAAGCAACCACTTTAGAAAAAAAAAAAAAAAGCCTACGTTACTGTTATTATAGCCGTTGTAAAATCGAAAAGTTAACCGACTAATAATTAATAGCAGTGAGTGAATGGAAAAAGTGATACCGAACGCATACCTTAGTACTCTCTGTTCCTTGAAAGGATACTATTAGTGAATTGTATACTGCATATATTTCAAAATTATGTGTTCAATATCACTATATACAAACACACACACACAAGCGTTTGAACATAGACTGGTTTTTAATCGGCTCTGAGGATAAGGAAAAAAATATCAGTCAAAATATCGTTACATATACGAATTTATATACAACCATGCACTCCTCTTCCTATCCGGTCTCCAATTATGTACGGCACTTCTAACTAATAATAAACATGTCAGGCGCATGAAATAAATAACCAAATGTTGTAATTATCTGACTCAAATCCTGAAATATTGCATTGCTTATTAAATTAATCCACCAAAGCTTAGTCTAAGCTTTTCTATGCCTTAGATGAAATAGGCATCGCCCACCAACACCACAGTTCTGGTTTTAATAGATAAGTATGTGAACAATATATCTACTAATGACAATCTAGCCAATTAGATTAGTGAATTCATGTGCCATCAACACATTTAATGCAGGTTTGTCTTCTGAAGAGCGCTGAGAGAGTAACTAACCAGACTACATAATATATCATTATATATGCTCATTTTAATTTGGTTTTAATACACTATGATACTAAAATAAAGCACTGCATAATGTTTGGTCACGAACCCTATGCGAATCCTGTATTGTGTTAGTTGTTGGAGTTTTACATCCTGGCAAGATTTAAGGTCATATCAACTATATTAACTATTATGACCATTTATGTAGACAAAAGATTCACCCCTACCATGTCTCAGGGCTGTGGGAGTAACTATGTATTAACTATTAAAGTATTAGTAGTAGTAGTACTACTACTATACTGCTACTAACTAGTATTAGTACTAGAACTATAGACTATAGTCAATAGTTAGGTACCCTCCTATCCGCACCTGGCGCCACTATCGCTAAGCCATTTTTTTCGTCCAACTTTTTGCGACCACATTTGCAGCAGTCCTTTAAAGGTGGAATTCGCACCAAAAAAAGGAAAACGATTGGTCTTCCTCATTCCACTGTTCGTTGCCCTATCTTAATAATGTTGAGCGCCTGGCTAGGAAGCGACAAGTATCAACCTTTAAGTCATTGGTTTAACTCGACCAAGTTTCGAACCTACGATCCCCCAGCATGGGAGACGGACGCTCATTCGGCCATCCCGTCTGTATCACTTTATGGAGGTTAAACTCCTTAATAAGGCACTTCTCCAATACATTCCTGATATGACCTTAGATGTTGCTAGGATGTAAAACAACAACAAACAAACAATGCATTAGATAATACCAAAGACCCTATAACACAGTGTTATACGGTCTTTGATACATCAGAAGATCTGAAATGCACATATCTCACTCAAATTTTGGAATATTTGAAAAATTCAAAAAGTATATTACTTTTGAATCATTAGAGCTTCCATTGAAATTATATTTTGAATGTTTGGACCACTGTGGAAATTTAAGGAGGGTACCTACTATAGTACTAGTAGGGAATACAAGTCATACTTTACTCTTTAGTGTCAGTCATTGAGTCAGCCCTATTTTACTTCAAAGTCTCAGTGTGATTTTTAAGATGCCCCAATAGCCATTGATGGAACAAAATCACAGATTCCAGTATCCAGCATATATATCTGTTGCTGTGGTCAATGTATCCGGTCTGTCTCCGTTGACAGTGGCAGCACTGTCACAAAAGTCGCACGCCAGACAGGGACTTCAAGCCTTTAGACTTTTAGTTATAGTGCCACTGTCACTGACACTCTCTGTATCCACTTTCTCATCAACACACATTCATGCAATATAACCCCATGTTAAAATCATTTGAAAAACAGAACGTTATCTTCGTAGTCATAATAAAAAACAGATCAACTGGTTGTTAGTGATACACGAAACTATTAATGGTGTAAACAACGTCAAAACCACGGCATCTGTCACGAATTGTAGTCGGTATCCAGAGCGCAATGCAAGCCAATGTGATGTTCGCAATAGTATGGCTGAGAAATCAGCGATTGTTCTCACCTTATCTAATATTCCTTATCACTTCCTTCGTCATCTGGGCATCATCTAGCCCAACATAACGAGCGCGACATCGGTATTATCCGCAAGTTCTCCTGCGGTGACCTCTCTCACAGCTCGTCCATCGACATATTTACAGAAAATCTCCCGGATGTAGATCAACCAGTGACCTATGACCTAAATTGACCTAATTTTGTAGCTGCTCGACGTGACGTCATGAAATGAGAAGGTCCAACATGCTTTTCTTATGAAGGGGTTTCTGTATAATATAATTGCAATTTTGATGTAAGCTGTGTGACATGTATGACTTGTGGTGTGCTCAATTAATACAAAACTATGCTCGTTTGCATTGTACTCCAGCCATGAGGGCTGGGACCGATGGCAGACGAACAAGTAATCACTGGTCAGTTGTAAACTTTCAGGTTCCACGCCACTTGAAATCTGCCTTATATAGTTATAGGTCTACTACAACAAATAATTTATCACATTAAATAGAAGCGTAGGTGGGAATAAAAAAAAAATGTAAGTGTTACATTTCGTCAATAGTTAATTTTATTTGATGTCTAAGTAAATGTATGGTTTCGAGACCAAGCCCAACACCTCTCACGCTCAGCCAGGGATAGAGTATGCCTACCAATGGATAGTCTGATGAAAACATCAAATTTTCAAAACAAAACAATTATCTAAATTTCATTCTACATATCTAACTTAGATCCCCCCACATAGAAGGGGGAGCAATTGCTTGCCAACATTATTTTGGCATGTTTGTGCTTCAAATAGCGGCCTATTTAAAAAGTTAGCCATTTAAGATCAAAGTAGCATACTAAAGTACCGGTAGGCCTAAGGTAGAGTATAGCGATTAACCTAATATATTTATCTCACTAAATATTTTGATGATCTCATAGGTACATACATTTTGGTATGGACTTAACTAGATAAAAGATTCACCTGGTACTTGTAGTACACGGGTGAATGACAACGTACTGTAAATACGGGCGAAACTAGCTTTAGTATGGACCAGGGAGTAGAATGTCTGCCTCCAGTATCAAATGGATATTTATATAGGCACAGAGTTGGTGAAATGGGAGAGAATGCAAAAAGACAAGATGGCGGCCATAGAACGCCGTCGATTTCACTTTTAAATCTTATTAAACTAGATATTATATTATATTTTTCAACTCAAAGGTAGTGGGCTAATAATAAGACATATGTAAAGAGTAATTGTTGCTTCTTAGATTGTGAAATTAGGCTCTCAATTCTTTGACCCGCATTTTCGACAGCTTTTACATAGGGTTGGTTTGCACCCCTACTGCAGCAGTACGGGGTGAATCTTGTATCTAGGACTTAACCTGCCTAGCAAAATAATAATATTAATATTGATCGGATCCCTACACAGCTTTGAGGTTAGTTTCCATGTTAAGAAATAGGCCTACCCATATTTCCAAGTAAGATGTACAATATCATCCAATATTGTAGCCCGTTGACATAACAATTTATAGGTTGTTCATTTACAGATTAGTTATTTGGATAAACTTGACTGTACAATGAATCAATAAACGTATCCTCATATTATCCCTGTGGTCAGGGATTCTAACATCCCTGTTTTAGCGAACTCCCTACAGTTACCTGCAATAATTGGTTGACATTTTTTGGGGATAATTTGATATATATATCTTATGGACTGCTCCGCCCCTTCTTTGAGCGAATCTACTTGTGCCCGAAACAACATTTTATTATTGACTATTTGCCAACATTTACTTCTAAATTACACAGTGTGAAGTTTTCAGAAATACCAGTGTCACCATCAACTTACTCTCAATATTATGAACACCATATGTACGTATGTATGTATGTATGTATGTATGTATGTATGTATGTATGTATGTATGTATGTATGTATGTATGTATGTATGTATGTATGTATGTATGTATGTACGTACGTATGTATGTATGTATGTATGTACGTATGTATGTATGTACGTAAGTACGTATGTATCTATGTATGCCTATGTATGTATGCCTATGTATGTGTGTATGTATGTATGTATTATGTACGTAAGTACGTATGTATCTATGTATGCCTATGTAGGTATGCCTATGTATGTGTGTATGATTGTACTTTGCACACAATTCACCAAATAGCTTAAGTCAAACTTGGTGCAAAGTGATCTATCAATATAAAGAAGTATGTATGTATGTATGTATGTGTGTATGTATGTTTGTATACGTGACAGTATGTATGTATGTATGTATGTATGTATGTATGTATGTATGTATGTATAAACACAATTGTAGAAGTAGAAAATATAGCGCTGGTGAGTTAAGCGTATATATATCATTGCATATAAATATATTATGTCCATTCAAATTGCAATTCCTTACTAAATATTAAAAAAACCTTAAATAATGTATCATAGATCAGCCTGTTAATTTGTTCTATCAATTAACAGGTTGCCGACACAATCATATTAAGGAATTTAAGATAGCATCATTTTATCATGTGATCAACTACGTCTTGACGTTCTCTCGCTAACTATTCTAATACTAGTGTCATGGAGTGACGAAAATTGGAATTATTGCGCCTTGAGCGGAAATCGAACGCGGGGATTCCAGGCTAGTGTGATAGGCATAACCATCACCCCACATAGGCTCCCTGGTGTCACCACCCTAGTCACGCCTACCTACATGTCTATATACCTCCTTGCCTGAAAGGTCAGTGCAGGCTACTACATTAGTAATACTAATAGGCAGGACCTACAATTCAACTCTCCCTGGTTCCATCAGCTAAGTCTACTCACCTCTTAATATATACGTGACCGAATTCCTCTTTTTATCTAGCAAATAGGCCTAATCTCGCATTCTTATTGTCACACACCCCTTTTTTCTAATCTCACTTCTCTGCACCGATACTTCCTATATCAGCCAGCTTCGTGATTATTGCATACCTTTCGTCAAAGCCTGTGGACCCCCCGCCCCTTCTCACATATTCTCGCATATTCAGACAAAAGACTGACAAGAATTATACCCATCAATCGCTACATCGCCTGGCGCTGGACGTTATTAATAGAAAAGGTCATAAGTGGATGGGTTTAGTGGTCAGGATAATATAGTTGAGTGTGATATTGTATTGATATCTCAATTGGGCAGCACTATTAAACTGTCCTATTTGTAATATACAAGTGGACTAGGTAGCACTACCACAAGTGGGATCCGTCCAAATCTGACCGTCTAGTCACCCTCTCGGTCCGCATTCTATTGACTCATTCTATTATCTCAAAGTTAGTTCAATATGGTAAGCCCAGATGCTGATGATTTCATTATGCCGACATATGCCGTGCAGTGTTGTGTAGTGAAACTGCGTTTCACGAGTGCAAGTAAATCAAAAGTGGATACAGTTATTGGTGTCGCCCTAGCCAGTGGTTCCTTAAGCCGTGTTCACACGGGGCAGTTAATTCGACTCATATAAATCGCCTTGCCTAGTTCAGCTCACATTTGGTGTGTGAACGCGCGGCTGAGGCAGTTTAGGGCTGATTCGAATCATATTATTCGGATTTTACAAACCACTTGTGTAAGTGGTTTATATGAACCGAATTTTATGATTCGACTTATATCGCCCGTGTGAACGCAACCGACTTACTTGAGGCGGATTAAGGACGTCAGACGCATGCGCAGTCGAGACTTGAGTTTGTTTATTTTCCGGTCGATCAAAAGCGCATATTATAGAATTTAGTCTCTGAAACCGCTAGCTGCGCGCAGATATTTTTTTCACCATTTATTTTTTACGTTTTCACTGCCCAGCAGAAGTTTTGATCGTTCCAAAACAATACGATTCAGTCCATACATATCTAGGTCGAACCCACACACTCTCGTGCCGACGTCGACTAATCGAAACTGGTGCTGGTTAGTATGGACTTGCTCATGCGCAGATATCGATTTCCGGCTTAAGCCGGCCCAAGTACTGCATGTGTGGATGCGACACACTTTCAAACTCGGTCCGTGTGAATGCACCACTAATTCGCTTCATCTAGTTCGCCTCATCTAAGTCGGCGTAAACTTTGCCCATGTGAACAGGGCTATAGACTACAGTGGCGCTACCTAACATAATACAAGTAGTCTGATATGAAGATAGCTATTCGGGTCCCAATATCCATAGTGACCACTAGGTGCCGCTTGAATGCACTCACGTGGTTTGAAACGAGCGGCGTGGCGACCTCTGTTGAAAGGCCAGGGAACCAGACTAGAAGACGCCTTGCCTCAAGTGTTGTTTGTTTTTTGGGGAGTTTTCAGTCGCATTGGTGCGCTGAAGGCTGCAAATCTGCAGTACTCTATGGGTACCGCTGAAAGCGGTCCCATGTGGTCGGGAGTTGGCTTCCGATGGGTAGAGGTCAGAGAAATTTGGGGGGGGGGGGTGGAGGGAGGAAGGAAAAAGCCAGCCTAAGAGCCCAACCACAGTCCTCTGAGAGGGCCGGTGGAGGCTGGGTGGTTGGCGTAGTTTTACGCCCCAATAAGACCCTAGGCCATACCAGGACATGCATCGACTTGTGACAGTGCGCACTCATGGTGACTTTATAGTGCTGCCCCACTGGGAAATCAGGCCGCCTGCACCATGACCTGATGTCCCACACGGTCACATTATCCTGACACTGTGCACCCAGTTCCTGTCCTGACCTCATAATGCCAAGCTACCTGTTGCTAGTCTATAGCAACAGGTACCTATTTTATAAGTCATTGGTTTGACTCGACCAGGATCCAAACTTCAGTCCCTCCAGATTCACCGGTATGCACAGTAAGTCCGGCCAAGGCCCGAGGAAGAAGTGAAGTGAGGATGGGATTAGTTAGGCAGTGGGTGGGGTTACATGTTAGTTGTTAGTGAAAATTAGTGGTTAGTTGGTAGTGGTGTCAAGTCAGGTATGGGGATGAGGTGGGGCCTGCTAGTCCTCGGTGTCAGGGTCTGGGCGACCAACAGCCTTGATGATATCTGCATTCAGGCGGTAGAAGCGAGCAAGAGCGTTCCAGAATGACTTGGAAATCCTGGAGAGGATAGCCAGAGCGGCCCTATTGTCACTGAGTTGGCAGTCAGAGTACTCCATGAAGTCACTGATGGCAGATCTGTCGACGGCGCCACATGTGGGCCACATTGAAGATCTTAGTGCCGCAGGGACAGCGCTGGAGGTTGAGAACATCAATCCAACGGCGGTAGTCAGTCCTGAAACGGTTGATGGCAACTTGGGTAGAAGCAGGAAGGCCGACTGGATGGGGAATGTTAGTTCTGACCAGGGTGTACCAGAGCCAGCTTATTGAATAAGGGTTCTGTACTTGTTCCTTCTGTGTGGCGCTTTCCCAGAGTTTGGTGGTGGTTTGAGAAGCGGCAGCGGTCACTTTGGTGATGGAGTGAGGGATGGCTGTCTCCACATCTGCTCGGTTGGCACTGGCTAGAGCGGCAGTCAGCCTGGTCATTACCATAGAGTCATATATGGGAGGTGACCCATAGTAGGACTGTGTTGAGGTGTGCCTGATGTCTGGTCGAGATTATAATCTGGATCACGTGGGCAAGGGAGTGTCGGGCATTTGGGCGAGCGATCTCTTTGATGGCATTCATAGAGTCAGTAATGATGATGGTACTTGAGTTGTGGAGGTCTTCGAGGGCCAAGTGAATGATGGCGAGCTCGGTATCGAGAATGGAAGCAAAGTCTGACACCCTGGTGTTGGTTTGATTGATTGATTGGTGGTTGCATTATGCCGTGTTGGCAGCATAGGCCATATTCACGGCGAGAAATGTTTGTTTTTTGTTCAAACCATCACTTTTACATGTAAAAGCAAACAATCAATTATGTGCCAATAGACACTCATTAAATTAGAAAGCTCACAATGATATATTTGTGGTCAAGGGAAACAAATTCCGATAGAAAAAGAAAAGTTTTATTAATAATTGATAGAATTCATTTAGTAAACTATATGAGGTGGTACAGTCCAGCTGCCCTCAAAAAGGCTAAAATGTTTTCTTTGTGTTGGAGAAGGGGATGAAGATTCCGGCTCCGGCTCTACCTGATGGGAGCCATCGGTGTAGACCGTCTTAGCAAGGGGGAAGTCCGCCTTCAACTGAGTTATGGCCTTGAGAGCCAGGGAGTGGAGTTCTGGGGTGGTGTAAACAGCAACTAGGTTGGTGGTTTGGGAAAGTGGCTTGTGAGGGCTCAGGGCGGAGTCTGCAATGTGGAGTCCGTGGGAGTCCTTGAGGGTGGTGATGGCGTCCTTGATGCGGTAGGAGATGTGAGGGTGACCCCGGGTCCCATCCGCGTCTCTGCGGATTGTTGCTGAAAGGCCTGAGGAGAGGGCTCTTGTGAGGTGAGTGGTGAGAAGTTGTTTGCCTCGGAGGTGGAGGGGAGGGAGGCCGGATTCAAGGAGGATGATCTCAATCATGGTGGTGCTGGGAACACGGAGGACAAGACTGGCAGCCCGGTGTTGGATGTTCTCAAGTTTCCGGAACTCATTCAGGAAGATCTTGTTCTTGGGTAGTCGAGTTAGGGGGTTGTCAAGCCCGTGGGCTGTGAGAGCGAGTGTTAGCGCAGCGTAGTTGAAAAGGGAGCGGACTGCCTGGCAGTAGAACAGTGCGAGTACACCGTCCGGGGCGCCCCAGGAGAAGCCAGAGATCCTCTTCATGAAGACGAGTCTGTTGGTCATTCTGGTGGCCAGGTGGTGGAAGAGGGCTTTCATGTTATGGTCTCGGTCGAGACGGATACCTAGATAGTCGAAGATGGAAACCCATTCGATAGGAGATCCATCTAGGTAGAAGGGGTGAGTGGTTGATCTCTGAACATGTGCATTATCTTGGTCTTGGTGGGGGAGATTTTTTAGTCCAAGGTCCCGGCAGGCGTTTCCTACCAGGTGGAGCACCTGCTCAGCCAGATCCTGTGCGTCAATCGCATGGGAGCAGGTGATGGCGATGTCATCTGCGTAGCAGACTATGGTTGTGTCTATGATCGCTCAGGTGGCTAGGTCTTGTTTAAGCCTCCTCACGAGAGATGCCATCACTGCATTGAAGAGGAGGGGGCTGAGCACTGCACTGTGCGTCGATCGCATGGGATCAGGTGATGGCCATGTCATCAGCGTAGCAGACTATGGTTGTGTCTGTGATCTCTCGGGTGGCTAGGTCTTGTTTAAGCCTCCTGACGAGAGATGCCATCACTGCATTGGAGAGGAGGGGGCTGAGCACTGCACCCTGGGGGACGCCTGTTCTGGAGGTAATTTCGGATGTACGCAAGAAGTCGGCCAGCAATGCCAAGATCAGCCATTGATATCAGTACCACGTTGTGGTCGATAAGCTCAAAGGCTTTTCGAGGTCAATGAAGATCGTTGCTGTCTCGTGTCCATTACCGAGGCCATAGGAAATGCTCTCGATGAGGGTGGCGATGGCATGCTGGATGCTCGACCTCCTCTGGTAGGCCAGTGGTGGGGTTTGCTGTGACCATCTGGAGGCGGGCGAGAACGATTCTTTCACTAACGTTTCCTAAGGATTGGAGAAGGGAGACTGGTCTGACTTCACCCGGGGTTTTCTTGGGGATGGGGATGATATCAGCATCCTTTCAAGATTGGGTATGTCTGCGTTGTAGAAGATATTGTCGAGGAGGGGGAGGAGAGTTTCCCTGTTAGTGGCAGATAACTTGGTCCACGCAGTGTTTGGGACTCTGTCGGCTCCTGGGGTTGTCTTCTTTGTGGTGGTGCCTGGGGCGCGGTCAAGCTCAGACCTGGTCAGGCGGTTGTCAAGATTATAGGTGGACATTGTGGCTATTGATATGTCTATGAGGTCGGCTCTCAGTCAGAGTTCCTGGTGAGCGTTTGTTGGTGGGCGTAAGGGAGGTTGATTGCCGGGTCTGTTCTGTCCGTGAACTTTTGTTGTTTTCTGCTGCAAGTTGGCCAGGGTGTGGGTAGAGTGGGGGGGTGGGGTGGCGAGTCTCCCCTGGATGCTGTTCAGTTTGCGCCAGAGTTGTCTGGAGGTGGTGTGAGAGTTTATTTTGGTACGCACTGGTTTCCACTGCCTGTCCGATTCGGCAAGCTCGACATCTTTGGCCCAACTGCTGGCTATTTTAACGAGATTTTCAGTGCCTCGGTTGGGGTTTGTGCGGAGCTTGTAGAGGAGTTTGTTGCAGAATCTTTTTGCTGTATGCATTGCATTAGAGGTGGTGCGGCCAGTGTGGTTACAAGAGATGGTTTGCTTTATGGTGTCTGTCATTGCTTGGTAAGTGAGTGTGGTCGGTGGGTTCAGATCTATTAAGTTTTCTAGACGAAGGTTGAAGGTCGCCCAATCTGTGTGGTTTAGGGTGGGTGACTTTGGGTGCATTGGTGTGGATGAGAGCTTCGTGGTGGTCTGAGTATAGTGTTGCGAGCTCCCAGGAAGCTGTGGCTGGAAGGCAGGAGTCAGTGATGCAGAGATCGATCGATGTGTTTGCTTTGTGGGTAGGCGAGCCATCGTTGAGGTTAGAATGGGATGTTGAGTCGAGGATCTCTGCTAGGAGGGCACAGCCTCGAGAGGAACCGATGTTGTTGCGTCCCCAGGAGGAGTGGTGGGTGCTAAAGTTTCCCATGACAACTCCCATGACAACTTCCTGTGCCATTGCTGAGGGCCCGGAAGATATGGTTTAGAGTATAAGTAGTGTTGACAGGGTTGTAAATGTTGTATACATCCATGACGGAGTGTGCTAGGTGGAGACGTATGTAAAGGGTGTCAGCATGAGGGTTGAATCTGTTGGGTGGGATCTTGGTGGAGTGTATGTGGTTGCTTATGAAGGTGGTGGTTCCTCATGAGGGGCCTGCCTGCTGCTGCGCATCTTACTGCGGGGATGTGGTATGTGGTGTAGCCTTTGATATGGGGTGGATGATGAGGAAGGTTTCTTGGAGAAGTGCGACGTCAATTTTCTCTTTTTAAGGTGTTGCCAAGAAGACCTATCTTGGATTTCAGTCCGGCACAGTTCCAGGAGAGAATGGTGACGGAGTTGCTAGTGGGACGGGGATGGGAGTGCGGGCTGGTGGCGGCATTATTGTGTACCTCCATTTTGGGCTGTCAGGGCGGCACGAAAGGAAGCTGGCAGGTCTTTTGGGACATGCGGAAGGAGGTGCTGGATGTTGGAGTCTACTTGGAGCCAGCTAATTAAGCCGAAGGCTACGGCCTCAACAGAGATTCTGGGTGTTATGAGGGAAAGTGATGCATTAAGAATGTGGAGGAATATTGGGGTGGGATTTGGGTCGGAGGCAGGGAGGTCGCATGGGCTGGAGGGGAAGGTGGTTTGGATGGAGGAGTCAGCAGTAGTTACAGTTTGAGTGGAGATGGATTTGGTCCATGGGTGGAAGGAGGAGGGGTGGCAGGGAAGCAGGGCTGGGTTGGAGGGACAATGTGGGGGGAGATAGGGATGGGTGAGTAGGAGGAAGCAGAGACGGAAGGGGGGCATCAGGTTGGGCAGGCAAGGCAGCAGTAGGGGGGGGGCTTTGGGTTGGGTGGGGGGAGTGGGGCAGACAGGAGGGGGAAGTCGGGGTGGATTTAGCCGCTTCCACAGCTGGATGTGCATGGGGCAGTCTGTACTCTTTCCGTTGTGATTTCCTTTGCAGGCAGAGCGCCTGACAGGTGCCTCACAATTAGCGTAAATGTGTCCCGGAGTGGCACAGTGCGCACAGCTGGTGGCAGTGGCTTTGCATTCATGCTTGTAATGGCCATATTGTTGGCAGGTGGTGCAAAAGGTTGGTCTGAGGTGGGGAGTGGTGATTCTTAGGAGTCCGAAGGCTTCACAGTCAAGTCGAAAAGTGGTGTCTATTGGATGGTCAGTGAAGACATTGGCACAGTAAGTGGCAATGTCTCCCTTCTTTATCCCACCACCGCTACACCTCCACACAACAAGTACCAAGGTGATAGCTGCCGCCCCAAGAGGTTCCTCGCCCTCTTCCTCTTCAATGGCAAGGTGGAGGACATGCTGAAGGAACTCGACAAGTTCGATCGCACCCATGGCACTACCTCTCCCTGGATAAATACCCTGACCACCTTATCACTGGTCCCAAGACATGGGTTTACCTCGACAGGCTACGAGCCTCAACTTTTACGGAGATGCGCGGATCAGCCAAGATGCACCACTATGTTATCTCTGCCCTCCACCCACGCATAAACCCCGCTGACCTGATCGGACGACATTCATTGTCAGCGCCTGCCTCAAAATTGGTGTATCCCCACCCCCCATCATTTTCCTAGCTTGCTTTAACAGTAAGTAATAATTATTTCCGTTTTCACACCGGATAATGATATCATAGCCCAAGAGATACGGCCTGGCGAGTGATCGAATTTAGATAGCCTGTTTATTTGACCAAAATAGACCATTTCAACTTTTGTTGTTGGAGAGGGCGACATGGAATACGCTATTAGAGATTTAAAAAAAAAAAAATTCTAATACCTATGCGATATTGAATGACGGAATCGTGAACACGGGAGAAAAAACCGCGTACGTCTACGTGACTTCAATAGCGGCAGTTTGCACAAATCGGCATTAGCAGGAACTTGAAGACAATTTGATGATGAATATTTGCTTTATTCGATGAATGTATATGGCTTTGTTAGACAAGTCACGCGATTCAATAAAGATGATATGAAATCTACAATGATGCTACTGATACATCAGTGTTAGAACGAAGCAAACGCACACACACTCACCCAAGCACAGTCATTCACCATACAAACAACATTTTCTTAAAATGAAACTCCAAATACTGACGCAATCCAAAGAAAATTTAATATAAAATACACATCCTTTAAAACACCTGACACCCTAAATGACATGTAAATATTTCGATAGATATACAATTAACCCATATATATATATATATATATATATATATAATACATAAAAAAACATTTACCTGTGCACCACTTAGATGTTTGGGTTTTAAATCTCATGAGCACTTCTACCTATTTGAGCGGCAATGGGCAATACAATTTCTGAACCTCTTTTTCCTAGAAATTTATGCTGCATATTTGATAATATATTTAACAATTAATTAAAACTTCTCAATTTGATTATCAATGGCTTCTCAATTGTATACTCATCAAAATATAACACCGATACTATTCACAGAGCAGTTCTCGCCAGGATCACCATTCTGCTCATAGTTAAAGTTGCATAGTCCGATGTTTTGATTCTGTCATTTTTCTGAGATAAATATATTAGATTGATCACGATCTACTTTACTTTAGTTTGAAGTAACTTTTTATTTTAAATGGGTAACTTTTGAGATATTTGAAGTGAAATCGTGTAAAATTAGTTTTGGCAAGCACACCAAAACCCTGACACCATACACTTCTGCAATAACAGGTTACATTAATTTTACTGAGTATTCCCTTCTATGCCCGGACACCTCACTCACACAGGGAGCCCCGTGCGGTCCCGGACACACTGGGTGTGCCAGCCTCGGACCCCCGCACTTACAACGTCGGTTCCCGCTTCGATCACCGATGGAGTGGGTGCTGAGCTGTGGACACTAAAACACCCACCAACAAAGCCCGCTCCAGGAGCCTCGTGTGGTCCTAGACCACCCCACACTGCAACGGAGGCCTGGAGGCCCAGCACGCTGCATGTGGCCCTTTTTCCAATGACACCGGATCCCACTTCGATCACCGGCGATCACCGGTGCCAGAGCCTCTGGCACCGGTGATCGAAGCGGTCCACGGCCCTGTACCTCTCGGAGAGGTACAGGGCCGTGGGCCCCAAGAATGTGTCGCCACTGCCAGGCCACCACCACAATTCCATCTACAAGTGCACCTGATGCCCAAAGAGTCCCCCCCCCCCCCCTCCATCACCCTCCTGCACCACAGAAGAAAACAGAGAACCCCCCCCCCCAAAAAAAACCCACTAAAAGCGGCCGTTAGGTCACGAACGGCCCACAAAGTCAAGTCCCTTCTATGCAGATGTGAATGTTTAACAAGTGTATCAATATATAAGTTAGATATGTAGAATAAAATCTAGATTATTGCTTTGGTTTTGAAAATGTGATGCTTCATCGGACTATGCAGCTTTAAAAAAAACATACGGAGGTAACACGCATTAAACACATTGCAACACGTACACACATATATATATATGCCTTATTGGCGTGGTGAAGAAACTGGCCCCTCTACGACGCACCTTTACCCCAGTACACAGAAGTGTGCAAGCATTCACATTGTATGACCCCAAATATGGGAAATGTGCCCGCTTATATATACGTATATCTATATACAATTCATGGCAAGAGAGACTGGCAACTTCTTTGGTCGTTAATGCTCACTCGTGCTCACACCGTCGTCGATATTCTTCTCTCTTGTGTCGCCAAGCCATTGAGCGAGCTACACTACACAGTAATGCAGATAGTATAATAAACACAGGAGGTATTAGACAATTTTCTTGGCATTCGATTCAAGTTGAGTTCCCCCCTCTATAATCGAATCATGTTCCATGGTAATGACCAGAATATCTATTAAGACTACTGGAACAAAATGCAGGCCACACTTTAGTGATTGTGATAGTGATAGAATGCCAACCAGTCATTTCAGTTTGCGAGTAAATGGAGCACGGTACACTACCCGTTACATCTCACTGCGCTATTCATAAGGTTTCATTTCAGCACTGTTCGTCAAAATCACTCTCAACATATAAGCTTGACACAAACAACGATGGTAGACCACAACAGCCTTAATGTTGAGTGGATACATGGCTATACCTCGTAGATAATTAGGCCTACATACAATCAAAATACTCTGAAATAATAATCCAGAACATACGGGAAAATGGGGAGGAGTTATTGGTGGTAGATATCCTCACGCCATCGGCAATATATGATCCGGCCGACAGTACTTAAATGTAACTATACTGCAATGATATAATAGCCCAGAGTATATTATGGACAGATTGGTATTATTATTATTATTATTATTATTATTATTATTGAGATAGCGGTCTTGGCACTCCTGGAAACTCAAGTGGGTTCTTATTTTTTTGGGTGAGAATGCGGCAATCTAGTTCACATTAGTAAGTTATACATTTTGGGCCAATTAGAATTAGATTTTATTTGTGGGGATCCTATTTAAAGCCTGACACTTAAACCGCAAGCCTCTCCCATCTCAGGAGCAGACAGCAGTTGAGTCCCATTCCCTCACGTCCTTAGTTACCTAAACGCACACGCATGAATCATATCAACAATAGCCAAGCTACCTGAAGTTGAAATATTGCCACGCTGAATAGTTAGTATTAGATGCGTAACGCTGTGAGAGTCTAAACATTGAAGATCACACAGTAACAGGTAATGTCAGAGTAACATTGAAGGTCAGACCGTATTTGGCGGTTGGGGGCGACAAACTACTCCTATTTCCGCTAGTCTAGACAGTGGTGCCTCCTGGTGGTGCCAACCGTCTGATATGTAAAGGACAACAGACACAGGGTCACACACAAAAGTATTGCTTCCGGGTCATGAGATACACAGAGTGATATTGGCACAGAGTTAACAATTTGGCAGAGACAGGATTATTACCAACCCTGCAGTCATGTGCAAGGGCCTTTGATAAGAGGTTGCCTTAGTGACCAATGCGATGAGAACACCCACATAGCCTGAGAGAGAACGTGTGTGTGGGCGGTGGGAGGTCGCTTGTTTATTACGACTAAGCCGCACAATGATATATTATATTTCTCCTGGGGAGAAAAATATTAACCAAATCCTTAGAGAGAAATTAATTGACACCACTAAGACAATTAGAAAAAACAAAACACAACCCACCCCCTAAACAAAAAAATCATCACACACAACATAATTAGAAGTGTTGTTAAGCACATTAACCAGAACATTTGTGGTATATGCAGTTTGAGCACAGACCTATCGTTATCAAATCTCATCACCAACCAGTTCAGAGTGCAAGATACGAATTGGAAGTTTGTGATCAAGTTCAAGCGCTGACACAATATAAGCGTGTTTAATTTAGTTAGTGAGATAGTTTTTGATGGTTTAAGTACTCTCGCCAGGTACTACAGTACACCCCAAACACACACTCACTCACACACACAAAAATAACGCACCACTAAAAGATGGCTCTACAAACATAAACCAGCACGTCTGTCTACTTTCATACATTAAATGCAATTAAGGATCACGATCAATGATAATAAAAGTAAAACATCTTATCAATCAACGAACACATTCAAGAATCTTCCTCGACACACCAACCCTACCTGTCAACAATGCCAGTGCAATCTCAGAACTAATGAACAAAGTTAAACAACGATGTTAATCTCTCCTTCATTCAAAATATCATAATTGCTCGTTCATGATGTTCATTTGGCAAAGTGTAAATGCAATGTTAAGATCTCTTGACCACCCACGGCCAACAAAATACCAGCAAGTAATGCTTCTCATAATGTAAATGCCGTACATGGCAAGCACTTTCAAATAATGGCACGGAACAAGGGTTAAATTGACTGGGTTACTACTGCTCCGATTCTATTGGTCGATGACAAAAGCAGCCCACCATTTGAGGTCAATTACTGGTTATATCATGCGCATAAAGTGAGACACATTTCAACACAGTGTGGTCTTGGATAATATGAACATATAGCACTGGTCATGGTGCCAATGACATATTATGTGTCACAAAACTCTAAATGACAATATATATATTTATTTATATACCGACTACCTGGGCAGAGATGTTGACAAGGAACAGTTATCATTCCCAAATCGCATCCAAGGCCGGCTAGAAAGTGATATGGTACTTAGAATACGATCGCTATAACATTTTGTTTGTTTGCGCCGAACAACAGTTAGTTATACACACCCAGCATTAGGCGGTCACGTGGTGCTAACATACACTCCGTTGCACATACTACAAAACCGCATACGCAAGAGTACATGCTCTACACCCCTATACACATAACGCTAATCGCCTGGCAGTTAGATGATGAGTTGCTGCCAACGTCAAAGTGCAAGAACTCGGGCGCCGGGTACCTTCATAATAAATCATTAGCGGACTCAGCAGACCATATTGTGAATCCGGTTTTAAACTTATGTTATATGATCATGCAGGGTAGGACAATAAGGACTGCCCGGTTGCCTGGGGCAACTAGTTTACTCGTTCGGGCAGGTGAAGTTCTTGGTGACCTTCCCGGATGGGCATGGCGTAATTTTTCTGATCTGCAGTAGCAGTTTTCAGTTTCAATTGGCCAACTTGGGCTTGGGCAAGTAGCTTTGCCACTCGGGCAAGTGGAAAATTCAGTCACTTGCCCGATTAGCCAAGTAAGTAAAAAAAAGTTGTCCTACTCTGTTATGAATTTAATTACATAAGCTCTTAGAAGTACATAACCACACATATTTGGATACTTCATCTAATTGTAACACTGGAAGTGAAAACCGATCAAATGACCAAGTGAGCCTGTTTTCGCTAGCACTGTCACAATCATGTCGAATACCTATAATTATAAACCAATTCATCACAGGACCGGAGCACTAAGGTCGCATAATCCAATACATTTGAGTTTCTAGACTTTTTATTTTTTTAAATAGATAAATATATTAGATTGATTGCTATGATCTACTTCACTTTAGTTTGAAGTAATATTTATCTTAACTTTGGAGATATCTGAAGTGAAAAGATGCTAAATTAATTTTCGCTGTGCACATCAAAATGCTAGACATCACAGGCTTCTATCAAATTGATTTCGAATTCCTTCTATGCATGCAGCAACAAATGTTAAATGAGCACACCCATATCCAAGTTGAATATGTAGGATCAAATCTACATAAGTGTTTTGGTTGTGAAAATTTGAAGCTTTTATCGGATTATGCAGCTTCAATAGGCAAGCAAATGGTTCGATGTGCAGCGGAGTGTAGATCACGTCATCAAGTAGTCCACTGGGACGAGACTTGACAGCCTGCGAAGTTCAGTTGGCACCCAACAGCCGCGATTGTGCCACTGGTCGGAGGTGCCTTTGAGGTGTCTACTAAGTTGGTAGGAGCCCCTCATGCCGGAAGCGGGTCTGCGAAGAGCTGCTCAGGCATCCAGCATGTCCTCCGATTCGTACTTGAGTTCTTCCACATGCTCGTTGATTCGCTCCACCACCTCCCGTAAGCTTGGAAACGAAAGGCGATACATGAATACTGGATAGACAATGGCCGCGTAGAAGTCATAATGTAAACTTTGCAGGATTTATGGGGCGGCCACAGAGGAAATGTATGTATTATTCCTAGAGATGGTGGGACAATTTTAAGCCACTGTAGTTCTGTGGTGGCCTGATAGGTGGTGCCACATGCAGTTCGAGAAGTCACGAGAAAGCCAGAGGTGCGAGATGTCTGAAAATTGTTGTTGTTGCATCGGTGATTCAACCTTTTTTTTTTTTTTTTTTTATAAACCTTTCACCCCACCAAAAAGCATTTACCCAGCACCAGTCCCTCAGCCATATTGTTGGTAGCAGAAGTAGAAATGTGAGAGCGTCATGGTGTCAAAACACCATAGTGTCATGTAGGTAACCCATATTTATTAGTAGTCCATGTTAATTTGGAGAGGACAAAGCAGAGAGCTGAGCACACAGGAGGATGCACCACCAGCCATGATTCAACACACATACATAGGGATGATAGTGGTCCCTGGCAATCTCGCGGAAATGAGGGCAATACTTTGGCGCCACCTAGTGGGTTCCAGCAGAACAAATGACGAATGTCCGTGAAAATGCGGATATTTCCTGCTTGCGTTTCATGTTCTAGCAACATCTAAGGCCATAATTATAAAAATGGGATTTGGACTAACAAATTGCTGTCATATATATTGGCATTTTGTGAATGTTTATCAGTGAATATAAAATAATCATGGAAATCTGCGAACATGTGGAGATCTTTCATTCCTGCATACAAAGCCGGGAAAATAATAAGTTAACATGACATAGGCAATCTGGCTGGGTTTATTGAGGGGGGTAAGGGGTTACATAGTCCCATTTGGATACCATACCGCTGACACCATGACCTAATATCCCACTCAGTAACACTAGTAAAGACATGATTAGTTGACATTTGAAGGGACATGTGGTGTCAATCAGAAGAGTGCAAACTGAAAGTCTGCAGCCAGCGTAAAGGGTAATGTAGAGGTGTATTGAGCGGGTACATGGCGTCAAACTGCGAGAGTGGAGGGCATCAACCACTGTTCCACCATGACCATTCAGCTGTATGACTATCTTCACGGAAATCGATACAGATTTTGTGCAATCCACGGTATAGGTTGTAAGTAACAATACCCACCTGTATTTAAGGTCCACAACCTCCTCTTGGTAAGCAATCTCGTCATGGTGATCGATCACATTCTGTTTGGCGATCTGCATCTTAGCCGTCTGCAAACGCATAAGCAACACGATCTCCATCACCCTTGCAGTTAGGAGCTTTGACCAGTAACCATAGTCAGTACTTAATTGAGGCTACACATTGGCCATAATCTGATTAGATCATATAAATAATTGTATATTTTTCTCATTCAGTTTAATTCACATAAGAATAACTAGTTGACAGGGAAAAACATTTATCTTTTTTAACCCACATCAGAATATGTTTATGTTGCATTTATCCAAAATTCATGATACTAATCAAGCATACTGTTACAAGACTAACATACCACTAGAGCTGAGAGCTACGAGCTTTGTATAGGCTACCACAAGCCTGCATCAAAGAAGAGGATAATAATAATAATAATTAACTTTACAACAATTATAAAGCATAACTTGGCGAAGCATACAAGCTCAATCGGTAATAACTCTAGTATTTTTCAGTTATTATATTTATAGCTCATGTTTAAAAGAAATGTCACGAATAAGATGAGTGGAACGACTGTGTACGCACAAGTTCCAGCTTAAACTTCTCCTCCTCCTGCACCTTCCCAATAAATGTTGCCACTTCGGGCAGTGAATGCTCATCACGCATCTTATTCTCGATGTCGATAATTTCATCCGAAATCTTTTTGAAAGTTTGTGTGATTTCGTGGACGAGCTGTCGATACATCGGGAAGTTGTAATTGGGCGTGGCCGAGAGGTACGCTTGGTGTCCCCTAGAAATAATATGGAAACTTAAGGAGTTAGCACAAATGCATCACACACACACAAAAACCACAACATGGGGCTGGCTACATAATTGTCTCAAGTCTAGAAGGTGACAATTAAAGGCCACTGAAACACATTGCCTACAATAATGTGTGCTCCACACCCCAGTTTATCCCCTGACAGAATGTCGGTACCTGGTGAATTCATACTGCACAAACAACATAACTCAGTTCCTCTGGAGCCATACCCAAGAGTCTGCTTCAAAAGCATGCAAAGTATCCCAGCTCTCCTTGATATGTGCTAAACCAGCCTTTAACAAAATAACACCACAATTACCGACGAAACAAACAAAAATAGGAAAATAAGAGGAAATGGTAATGATAGCATTTGAGCTCTCGCCTATTTAGAAAACAGAATCAACAGACAGGAGAAAAAGCAAAAGGAGGGGGGGGGGGGGAAGGAGAAGAGAAAAACTCATTGTTGGTCTAACCACAGCTTAACAGGATGCGTGAAGTCACCAGGCGCAATACAAGACATGTAATTTACTTCTAGAAGGAGAAATTACATGGAGAAGTAAAGACATGATTAGTTGACATTTGAATGCACATGTGGTGTCAGTCAGAAGAGTGCAAACTGAAAGTGCGCAGCCAGCGTAAAGAGTGATGGAGAGGCATATTGAGTGGGTACATGGCGCCAAACAGCGACAGTGGAGGGCATCAACAACTGTTCAACCGTGACTCTTCAGCTGTATGACTATATTCAGTCCGTGACTAACAATGCAAACAACATTTCCGGGTTTTGGATGGTGTATTCTATGGTCTATTTTTTTCTTTCTTTTTGCTTTGCTTACTAATTGTAGTTTATTCATTAAATGTCTTTCGTCAGTGCCACAGCACTGGTCTTTCAGCCACACAGAAAAATGGCTTGATACACAAATGAAACTTATCAGTTGTAATAGTAATTGCATAGAATTCCAGTTTGATAATAAAAGTATTATACCCTTGGTGAATATGCGCTATGTGGCATTTCATGGTTCTGGAATTTTCTTTTAACAGTTTCCTCCCTTTAGAATAAATAAATATATATATACACATTTTTAAATACATATATTTAGATTATGTATATATATATATATATAAAGATACGTCAAGACAATTCGATAAACTCAGAGCTAGAATCCGAATCCAACTGAACTAGAAAGGGCGCCCGTTTTTTTATACCAGCGGTTTAAAAATGAGCCCACCCACACACACCGCCAGGGTCGTCTACATGCTCACCTGCGACATGTATCCCCTCCCCCCGCCCCATAACATAGACTATATTCTATAGTGCTGCGTGCGCGGCGGTGCCAAGGGAACCGCATCTGCAACTTCTACAATTCCAACTTGTATTTCATAACTCTTTGAAAGCACTGTATACCATGGATAACAACTTAGAGATAACTAGTAGAATGCAACTAGCGATTCTATTCGAGGATTTTCACTGTGTATGTGTATGTGTGTGACAGAAGTGTCTACATTAATGCTTTGATGTGATGTATCACGCATTATGCGAGTATAACATTATGGAAGAGAATTGTTCCAATTATTGATATTAATTGATATTACCGATATTATTGATATCACCGATTGTTATACTCTGTAAGACTCCACACTTGACAGGTGGTGCCACCTGTGGCCCACCTTGCCTCCAATGAGTGTCGACAAGTGTCAGTCGCACCGGAGGATTTATATATAATTGTACTATCTTATTACGTTAAGCATTCCAGTTGTTTTGAGTGCATTTGCATTAACCTAACATTAAGGAGAGCTCAGTTTCGTGGCAACATCAAGCCTGTTAGCATATGATAAGTAGATAAGTACAACTGATGATAGAGCATGATTAAACAGTTGATGAATCAGCCACAACGTGGTTAGAGGGAACCGTTGAGGGCTGTGCGTTCCCATCGAGCGACAGTGGGTGCACAAGTCCGAACGACAGTACAGTGACCTGCACCCAAACATGTTTTGTGGGAAAGATCAGCCTGAAATAAAATGTAGTTACCTGTATATATATATATATACATCTACACATCGATTTTCGAGAGAAAATCTCTCTCTCTCTCTATATATATATATAATCATTTCAATTTTGTTAACTTTCAAAATTCAACTATACCGATTTAAATAATGTCCATTTGTATGTGTCAGTTGGACAACTGTATTCATGCTAAGTTGGAACTGAATGTACTCTAGGACCAACTCAGATAATCATTATATCATGTATATATCACTTCTGACTAATATATATATATATATTAAAAATGGCACAGCCGAGGCAGAGTAATGGGCAGAAGAGGTACTGGAGAAGGTCAGCGTCACTGGAGGGGGAGCAGAAGTGGGGGGAGAGAGAGGCAGGTTTCAGAGGATGGAAACAAAAGAGTCAGTTAGTAAGAGTCAGTTAGAGCGGCACTTAGTGGTAACGGTGGCCAACACACAGCGGCACACACACACGGCACTACTTGAAACTAAGGAACAAAGTCGAATTAGATAATAGGGGAGCACGACTTACTCTTCAAACAGGGTATATGTTTGCACTCGTTCCTCTTGAAGTTCATAAAACCGTTTTAGAAGTGTTATTGCTTCGTCTGATGCCTGCAAGGGAGAATGGGGTGAACATGTTGGAACCTCGCGATTCTCAGTCAATGTATGGTCGACATTTCGTGAGGGAAACATATGTAACACACACAAAAACCACGACCTGATAGTAGGTCTCTGAATGGTATAGTCCACCACAATGTCATATCAATTGCAGCTCGGGAGAGAAAGAGACAATAAAATCATGTTTATTGTTGTTTACTGATTATATATACACAAAAAGTAAAACTTGTTTTATTTAACGACACCTCTAGAGCACTTTGATTTTTGTACCATCAGCTACTAGATGTCAAATTCATTCTTGCATATTTCTTTGGAGGAAAACCGCTATTGCCACCGCCACATAGGCTACTCTTTCCGATGAGCAGCAAGGGGTCTTTCATATGCACTTTCCCACAGACAGGACAGCACACCCCATAGCCTTTGATGGACCAATTGGGGACCACTGGTTGGAACGGAAAATAACCCAAACTGCAAATGGGTCCACTGAGCAGGATCGATAGCATGACCGACACCTTCACAGGTGGACATGCTCCAGATTATATACACACATGAATATTTATACCACACATTCGTAAGCACCCCACCCGACTATTTTTAATAGCCAAGGCCACAACACTTTGGTGTTCAGGGGACGACCAAATTTCGAATTTAAATATGCGCCACAGAAGGTGGGGACACGACAGACGATGGTTGCATATACGATGGGGAAATAAACATTTAAATCATTATTCAAAGTAGAAAACGATTTGTAAATGACTTTTCAAACGTTTATTCAACAGCCTAAGTAGCCTCATGTGCCTGTCCAGGGACGAGAGGATATGTTAGTCGACTTAATGTGTGTTGATTAGGTCATTCTAAGTTTTCCTGCAGGTTTAAAGATGAAGTTACCACCAACCTGTCTTGTTATACTGGGAAGAGTTGTGGGTTGAGTGAAAGAGCGGTTAACATCCCCCCCCCCCGATATATGTTAGTTATTGCCATTTAAGTTGTTGATAGCCTTTATTATAGAAGAATATTAGAATTTTAGTAATAATAGTATGATATATGATTACTTAAATATTTATTAATATTTAGTTTTTATTGATCTTTGTTAACTAACAATTATATTTTTAGTTTGTTAATGTATTTGCTGTAATATCCACTTTTGTTATTTTTGTCAGGTTTTGTCAATCCTTTCGATTGGAACATGAAATGCCTAATGGTGCTGTCACATTACGACGCTTCTCGCCAACGCGCATCGATGTATGTGATTTTTTGGCGCAACGCCAGGAAGCGTTACGCGCGCGTTGGTATTCGTTGATGCACGGCGACAGTCGGTGCCGTGTGTCAGTGGATCGGTGAAGTTTTGTGCTTGCGCAAAACCTTCGACGCGTGACAACGCGCGAGTGCCAACATTATGGCGACGTTAGGAGCACGTCGGAGGCGCTGGAATAACGTTATGCGAATGCTAGGCACACGCCGTGCACGCGTGAGGTCGTTCCCATACGTTGCGCCAAACTGTTGCTTTGTTTTTTCGTTGTTGTTGTTTTATGTCCTAGCTACATCTAAGGTCATATCAGGATGGCGCGCCAAAACACACTACCAATACGTTGTGCTGACGCCGAAATGTTTGACGTTTCTCAATGATTAAAAGTGATTTTCCCCGTTGGCGGCGCGCCGGCGACAAGCGTCGTAATGGGACAGGGCCATAAGGCCAAGCAGTCTGCTTCCGAGGCAGAAAACAATACCCATGACCAGGTTCCTCACTTAATTCTTCCAGGCGGAGCCGTCACTCCAACTTAAACCATGAAGGTTTGTATTATTTAACGACGCCTCTAGAGCAAATTCATTTTTATGATCGGCTATTGGATGTCAAAGATATGGTCATTCTGACATATTTCTTTGGAGGAAACCCACTGCCATCACATAGGCTACCCTTTCTGATAAGCAGCAAGGGGCCTTTTATATGCATTTCCCCACATACAGGACAGCACATACCACAGCCTTTGATGAACCAGTTGTGGACCACTGGTTGGAACGGAAAAAAACCCAAACTGCAAATGTATCCACTGAAGAGGATCGATCGGATGACCCACACCTTCACAGGTGGACACTATACCTCCTGAGCTACGTCCCGCTCCCCAACTGAAACCATATATACAGATGTCTATCCGGGTAGAGCTATGGTTAGATATCAGTAACAAACCTACATTTCAAGTTATACGGAACATGAGTAGGACAACTACCCGTATAATGCGGATTTTCACAGTTGCCCAGTAATCCTGCTATCAAACTAGAGAACTCATATTACAATACTGTGCACATGCTATCAGCTAGATCCATGGACATGTGATAGTAGAATGCAAAACAAACCGAGTTTTTCAAGCAGCTACTAATGAAACAAAACTTCGACACCCTCTCCCCAACATATATACTGGATCAAAGACAAATGCAATACCCCAAGATTTCGCATGATGTAATAGATTTGCTACTTGTAGAATTCGAAGGTTTGTGCATATTGTGGTTTATTTTTTTTATTCCTCTCCCCGTGAACTTCTATTTGGCTAAATATTTTAATTAAATTATAACCATTCATATTAGTATCATTACACGAATGCATCCCTGCACTAAGCGAGAAAGGCAATCTTTTTGGCACATTTTTGTTAGTTTCACATATTGTGCTTACCGATTTAGGTATATCGGCCGAATACGATGGCGATAAACTGTTCACCTCATCTCAACGCGATAGAGACCATGCTTGCGAACGACATTAGCAGTGGAACTACACTAGTGCTGCCCAGCGGTGAAAAATAAGTGTTAACACACTTATCCGTTATGTTGGTTGGTTGTTGGAGTTTTACGTCTTGGCAACATCTATGGTCATATCAGGTGGGCACCAACTTGTGACAGTGCACACTCATGGCAACTTTATAGTGCCGACCCACTGGGAAATCAGGCCGTCAGCACCATGACATGATATCCCACTCAGTCACATTATCTTGACACTGATCTAACCAGTCCTTGCCCTATCCCATTAATGCTGAGCGTCCGCTGCCAGGGCAAGTGGAATGGGATAGGCCAGTAATGTGGTTTCCTGGTATCCTCTACATATAACTTTGCAGTGACTCCTTTAAGTGTACCAAGTCCTTCACTAAAAAAAAGTATGGTTTCAGAAAGTCATCTGTGTCCACCTGATCTATGGCAGGGTTGCCGACTTTGGAAAATGAAAAACCGGAAGATTTTAAGGGAAGTTATATTGGGGGAGGGGGGTATTTCCCAAGAATCTTCTTTAAAATCTTAGCTCCTCTGTGGTGCATTTTGGGCATAATAATCCATAAGATTGATATAATATTACTATATTAATGGTATTGTAGGGTTGCCAAGATTGGAAAATGAAAAACTGGAAGATCAGCATAGGTGATGATGGGGACATAAATATCATACACTTTACGGCGAAATCGCAAGGGTTGGCAACCCTGATATGGTGGCCCAGATTAGTATTAGTATCAACAGCCAGTCACATCCTGTTCCTGATCCAAGCACGATAAGTGGATGTAGTTGTTGTGGTTTATCTCCAGCTGAACTTGCTACAACAGATGATCAGTGATGAGTAAAAATGTGGGACGTGGCTAACACTTTTAGCCTTGTCCACTCTTTCACTGAAATCAACAAAACTGTGCAGGTCCCATCAACAGCCATTGTTGATACTAGTGACAGCATAGGGTCGTCGAATACGGCCGTTTTTCACCAGTTTGAACAGCCTGGTGGTGGGCGTATGACTAGCTAATAATTAAAATCTCATGATGGTATTGTAGAGGAAATATTCCTCTTTCCAATGATATTTAATTTGTGAGCGTTCGTAGTCTGAAAGTGGTAAAATAACTCAGGGACTAATAGACCAATCTTCCATTATTATATTTATTTGTAATCAGAATGATACTAACTTTCCAACTGTACCATTTCCAAATTAACTTCATGAAAAGAAAAAGTCAGTTTGGAGTACCTAATCATAATCAAAGTAATTAGTCATGCAGACAAGACAGGGAACCATTTATTGCTATTTTTGGTATTGAAATTGGATCAGAAATACCCGAGATATCTGTCAATTAAAAAACACCAAAATAAGGTAAACTTAGCTAAGCGGACCACACTTTTGACTACCTCCTTAATTACACCGTTTTGTCCCTCATTTTGATAACAAAACCTGTGACCACTGACTATTGTTTTAGTTTAATCATGTCTGTAACTCCCTCAATTGCTTTAGGTACAGGGATAAAATAAAAAAGTGATACGATTCTCTTGGTCTTTGGGATCTTAATTCTGAGATTATTTGAAGATGTGGATTATATGGATTATCTTAATCCAGCACAAGAAGGATTAAGACAAATACAAATTGTAAATATATGGGGGGAAAAACTTTTTTTTACAGTTAAGATGGTCTAAAAATGACAGCTCCACATATCTTAGTAAGATTATAATTCTGGGATCATTTGAAGCTGGATTATATGGACTATCTTAATCCTTTGATATAACCAGACGGGATGGCCGAATGAGTTAGAGCGTCTGTCTCCCGTGTTGGTAGACCATGGGTTCGAATCCTGGTCGAGTCAAACCAATGACTTAAAAATTGATACTTGTCGCTTCCTAGCCAGGAGCTCGGCATTATTAGGATAGGGCAAGGAGCAGTGGAATGAGGAAGACCAGTTATCTGTGACTGAAATTTCCCCTGCTTAAACAACTAATGTACCAAAAAAAATAAAAGAAGACAACTATAGGTCATTCTCTTTGGGTTCCACAGTTTTATTTACTGAGCTTCATGATCACATTTTCGATATTTCCAAGGGCCATCATTTGAGATCTTACAATCCTATATCTATACCAAATATATCATTGGAAAGTAGAGATATAATATATTTCATTTATCCTGATTTAAATCATTTTCATACAAGACTTGACATAATGTTCAGTTGTAGGCAGGCGGGGATTGAGCCGAGTCACAGCTATGGGTCAGTCAGGCCGGCCAGCAGCACCGCTGCGCCCCCAGCGGAATTTTATATCGTAGTGGTACTAGTGTCTACGCGTACGTGAGCTGTAGGCGTAGCCTGGCGGTCTAAACGTATGTGAGGATGGGCACGCATGTGCTTCGTGAGGATGCGCGTCCATCCGTTTGAAATTTGTCATGTGCTGTTTAGATTTACATGATGCAGGCCATCATGGCCATGTGATTTTGTTGATCATGTTATTTTGTGCATTTCTTTAACTAGGAGATAAGTAGTTGTCAGTTATTTATCACAAATGGCGCACATGCATTTAAAAGACCGTTTTTCTATCTGGCTTTGCATGTTTTCCCAGATGCTCGTGTGGTTTGAACCCAGAACCCTGTATTTCTAATAAATGTTATATATGTGTGTGTGTGTGTATTTATTCTAATCCAGGCAAATCCATAACCTCAACAATATGATGTAGGCCTATAACCGTAGCCTATGTATCGAGGTACCTTGTCAAATAACAATTATCTTGTCATAACGTTTGATTATAAATTAACCATGCATCTGATCTATATCGTCACGTAGGATTTAATTGGTGGAAAGAAGTATTTTCTGTATTGCCCATCGTGTTATAAATTAAACATGCATGCCATGAGGCAACTTTAATGTTTAGGCTTTAGCAGTGCTGCGGGAATAACCATATTCAATATTGCTTGTTTCTTTTAAAAAGATCGACGTATGTGTGAATTCACAGAAGGTGCTAGAATACAGTCGATTAAATGATCTCTGATCCACAACTTCGGGATTGTATGATGCGCACTATGTCTGATCTATGCACCAATTGTCAAATTATGTTTGGGAGATCTCAGGCTGTCGCCATACACTCGGGACACTGGCTTAGCATTTCGGGGCGTTCGTTTGAAAGACTGGCGTATACAAAATATGAACCTGAAGGCGTCAGAGCTGCGCCACAACGTAGCCCGGCACTGCATATCGAACACACTTTCTGAGTAAACGTTGTTCAGAATTGATCAACAATTCATCACCCTCTCTCACATAAAATGGTGCACAAAACATCCCAATAATTAATTAAATGGTGTATGCATACAATACTGTTCGAACAAGATACGTATGTCATACATACCATTTTCATCTTTTGTGTAAACACACAAATATTTGGCAAAACAATACGCCGATCCACTGAACTGCCCTCTCCTTGGCCTTGTATATTCGCTGAAGCACAAGGTGCTGCAGCATCACTGTTTCAGGTTACGGGAACCAGCTACATTGTGCGCAATGACCTGCGCATTTAACTAAATATGCTCTCAAAAATGGCTGCGCCCACGTATCAAGCGTCTGCCGTAACCGAGCAATCGTTTGTGATTTTATGCAAATACAATTCCATTAAAATATACTGTGTAAGCTGATTGTTAATAATATAAATCTACGACACTAGCTCGAAAAGTTGCTGGGTCTATTTCAGTTACATTATCGAGATCTTCTCTAAAGTATTTGCAGGTATTTACGTAGATAAAAGATTTATCCCATACTTGCAAGTTCCACTTGCAGGATCTAGTTAGTGTTTACGATGTCAACAAACATAGCTTCTGGTGATACCGATAGAGCTGTTTATAAGAAAATCCATGAAGAGTTTGTAAGTGGACACAATGGAACAACAACGATAGACATAGCCTTTGTTGTTTCAAGCACTCCTGTCTCTGTTCTTCTTCGCAATACCTTACTGGCAGTGATCTCCACATATCGACCAACCCTTTTACATAACTACGGGTAAATATGTACATTATAATTCCTAACCATAATTTACTGTCTATGACTATGACCAAAGCCCCTATAATACTAAGACGGCTCACTCCCTATCTCTCCCATGGTAATGTAAATTTCGCAGTGCCGCCTTGTGGTGGGTTTGATCAGCCCGGCTGCTGGTTGGTGTTTCACATGTAAACACATACAATTATATTATACATGAGATAGATAAGTATGAATACACATCAATATGAAATTGCTATGAACAAATACACATCATCATCAGCATCGCCATCATCACACATCTTTCACATTCATATATACATTTATACATATAATATAGCACCTGTTTAACCAAGAGAACAGCCAGCGCACCAAGTGGTGGGTTTGATCATTTTGATTACACAGTACAGGCTGAGTGAGCCATCTTAGTATTATAGGGTCTTTGCTATGACTATGACTGTCTATGTTACTAACCCTGATTAATGCCTCAGTCACAAATGCGTTACGGCGTGCCTGCGACGGCCATAAGATGCCGCATCGGCTAGACCGCACGGTCATGGTACAGGTTTTTGCTCACCGCAAGGGGTTGCAGTTGTTTTAAGTTGAAGTTATTTTAACTTAGTAAAATCGCAACGCCACACGCCATAATCACGTCACAACACTGTACAGTCATCTTTGTTGACAGCAATGAAAAGGTATTAAATTGAATATCAATATGGTACAAAATTCACGCTTGTGTGATCAATATTAAGAAAGTTATGATGTTTTTATATATTAAAGACTTGTAAAAAGTTCAACACAAACCACAAAGTGCCTTGCGTTGACCGTACAATTTCTGAGTAGATAAACTGCAGACCACACCGCAGACCGCAGCACCATATGGCGATCACAGCATTTGTGACCTGGGCATTAGTGATTACGTTTACACAATTAGTGAATTATGGATGTAAATGCTATTATTAAAGTTAAAGGGGGCGGGGTAGATTGAGAGGGGGATTTCTGCTGCCATCTCACAAGTCCCCTGATTAGGTGTGGTGGTGGTGGTGGTGGGGGAGGAAGTAGTGACAAATCACAATGTTATTTCTATTTGAATGAATCAGGGTCCCAGGGATGTATTTCTGTGTTTTTCTGTAGTTTGGCAGATTAGTTGATTAAGCAATTTCAATTGGGGCCAATTGGTCTTCTTATTCTACTGCCCCCTGTCCTATCCAAGTAATGCAGAGTGCTGTCAGGCTAGATAGCAACAAGACCTTTTTACAAGTATCAATGGGGTAGTAACACAAACAGATTCTGGAAAAATCTTAATCTACTATTCCCCAATAATAAATCTAAGCACTGCATAGCACTCACAAATGAGAAAGGCAGCACACTAACAAACCTAGAGGCAGCAGACAAACTTAACAACCACTTTGCCTCAGTGGGAACAAAACTATTAACAAAATTCATACAGGATCGGGAAAACAAGTCAACAAATACAAGATGAAATCCCAACCTGCAAAACTAATGCAAAAGAATTACAATAACTAATAGTAATACAGAGCATAGACACAAATAAACCAAGTGGTATAGAAAATATCCCAACTAATGTATTAAAACATGCTCTACAAGCCATCTCAGACACCATAAAAGACTTATTTAATGCCTCTTTCGAACAAGGTAAATTTGTCGAATCCTGGAAGATGGCCATTATCACCCCCATCCATAAAGGTGGAGATAAACAAAGCATGGGCAACTACAGACAAGTGGGCTTCAGAAAACTCCACTCCACATCAAAAACCATAGCCCTAATCACCAGTGACTTACTGGCCTCAATGACAAAAAAATATATATCAGGGGAAGCATTCAGCAAGGCCTTTGACACAGTAGATCACAAGATACTACTTCAAAAACTCAACGAAATAGGCATAACATGAGCCACAAAAAAACTGGATCGAATGCTACCTGAGAAATAGGGAACAAAAAACCTCCAGCTATATGCAGATGATACTGTCATATATGCTGAGGGCAACACTGAGGAAGAGGTAACAAATAAACTAAAACTACTACAGAAACTGGATGACTGGTGCAAATCTAATAAAATAACCATGAATGCCAACAAATCCAAAACAGTCCTCTTCTCACATAGACCATTCATGGAAAGTGACGCCCAGTGCAAACTAGGAAACCTGGTGCTGGAAGAAGTAAAGCACTACAGATGCTTGGGCCTAGAGCTGGACAGCCAACTAAACTACAACCTATGTGTGACAAAATTCATAAAAAATATAAATCACAAACTCTGGTTATTTGCCAAATTAAGAAAATTCATGACACAAGAAATGTCAATAAAGGTCTTTAAAGGAATGGTACTCCCTTACTTTGACTATGGAGACACAATATATATGGGAGCAAAGCAAGAACTCCTCAACAAGCTGCAAATCCTATAAAATAAAGCATTAAAAATGTGTCTCAGGATGGACAAAATGCACCCCCACCTATGACCTGCATATGCAAACCAAAGCAAAATTGTTAAAAAAAAGTAGAAGACTAGTACACCTCAAAACACTCACATTTGGGAACAGTTGCGATAGGAAATACCAAAAGCAACCAACCAGAGATACACAAATACACAATGCACCACTAATAAAACAAACAAGGAGCCACATAAAGGCCCATGAAAGGAGCATATTAGAAATGGCTGTTAAGGCTTGGAACACCCAATCAGTAAAATAAAGACAGATCTCTGATCTAAAGACATACAAAAAATATCTATGTAAAAAAGGGAGGATGCTGATGACAGACCACACCGCAGACCGCAGCACCATATGGCGATCACAGCATTTGTGACCTGGGCATTAGTGATTACGTTTACACAATTAGTGAATTATGGATGTAAATGCTATTATTAAAGTTAAAGGGGGCGGGGTAGATTGAGAGGGGGATTTCTGCTGCCATCTCACAAGTCCCCTGATTAGGTGTGGTGGTGGTGGTGGTGGGGGAGGAAGTAGTGACAAATCACAATGTTATTTCTATTTGAATGAATCAGGGTCCCAGGGATGTATTTCTGTGTTTTTCTGTAGTTTGGCAGATTAGTTGATTAAGCAATTTCAATTGGGGCCAATTGGTCTTCTTATTCTACTGCCCCCTGTCCTATCCAAGTAATGCAGAGTGCTGTCAGGCTAGATAGCAACAAGACCTTTTTACAAGTATCAATGGGGTAGTAACACAAACAGATTCTGGAAAAATCTTAATCTACTATTCCCCAATAATAAATCTAAGCACTGCATAGCACTCACAAATGAGAAAGGCAGCACACTAACAAACCTAGAGGCAGCAGACAAACTTAACAACCACTTTGCCTCAGTGGGAACAAAACTATTAACAAAATTCATACAGGATCGGGAAAACAAGTCAACAAATACAAGATGAAATCCCAACCTGCAAAACTAATGCAAAAGAATTACAATAACTAATAGTAATACAGAGCATAGACACAAATAAACCAAGTGGTATAGAAAATATCCCAACTAATGTATTAAAACATGCTCTACAAGCCATCTCAGACACCATAAAAGACTTATTTAATGCCTCTTTCGAACAAGGTAAATTTGTCGAATCCTGGAAGATGGCCATTATCACCCCCATCCATAAAGGTGGAGATAAACAAAGCATGGGCAACTACAGACAAGTGGGCTTCAGAAAACTCCACTCCACATCAAAAACCATAGCCCTAATCACCAGTGACTTACTGGCCTCAATGAAAAAAATATATATATCAGGGGAAGCATTCAGCAAGGCCTTTGACACAGTAGATCACAAGATACTACTTCAAAAACTCAACGAAATAGGCATAACATGAGCCACAAAAAAACTGGATCGAATGCTACCTGAGAAATAGGGAACAAAAAACCTCCAGCTATATGCAGATGATACTGTCATATATGCTGAGGGCAACACTGAGGAAGAGGTAACAAATAAACTAAAACTACTACAGAAACTGGATGACTGGTGCAAATCTAATAAAATAACCATGAATGCCAACAAATCCAAAACAGTCCTCTTCTCACATAGACCATTCATGGAAAGTGACGCCCAGTGCAAACTAGGAAACCTGGTGCTGGAAGAAGTAAAGCACTACAGATGCTTGGGCCTAGAGCTGGACAGCCAACTAAACTACAACCTATGTGTGACAAAATTCATAAAAAATATAAATCACAAACTCTGGTTATTTGCCAAATTAAGAAAATTCATGACACAAGAAATGTCAATAAAGGTCTTTAAAGGAATGGTACTCCCTTACTTTGACTATGGAGACACAATATATATGGGAGCAAAGCAAGAACTCCTCAACAAGCTGCAAATCCTATAAAATAAAGCATTAAAAATGTGTCTCAGGATGGACAAAATGCACCCCCACCTATGACCTGCATATGCAAACCAAAGCAAAATTGTTAAAAAAAAGTAGAAGACTAGTACACCTCAAAACACTCACATTTGGGAACAGTTGCGATAGGAAATACCAAAAGCAACCAACCAGAGATACACAAATACACAATGCACCACTAATAAAACAAACAAGGAGCCACATAAAGGCCCATGAAAGGAGCATATTAGAAATGGCTGTTAAGGCTTGGAACACCCAATCAGTAAAATAAAGACAGATCTCTGATCTAAAGACATACAAAAAATATCTATGTAAAAAAGGGAGGATGCTGATGACACCCTAGGGACCTATCACATACCCAGATGGGCATGTGATAGGTCACGTCCCACAAACTGGGCTGCCCCAAGGGAGAAACCTGGACCACCCTCAGTAGATAACAATCAACCACAAACCATCAAAAACAGAGACTCCCGATCTGAAAACATACAAAAATATATGTAAAAAAAGGGAGACCCTGAAAACACCCTGGGGCAAAGCCCCAGAAGGGCATGTGATAGGTCATGGCCCACAAACTGGGCTGCCCCAAGGGGGTAATCTGGACCACCCTGAGTAGATAACAAACAGCTACAAAATATGTAAAAGCCTATAAATGTAGAGTAGGCTAGTTCATAAGTAGTAGTAAAACCAAAAACCAAAACCAAAAAACTGATATACTTCATATACTATTCGCACCTACTACAAGGGTGATCAGAAAATAAAAACAATATACCTATCAGAACACCTGATACTAAATAATCACCATGTACCTGCTACTGTGTGAGAAACAAAAACATCTTATCACCTCCTACTGTGTTATAACATTAAACCACTACTACAGCTGGCCAGCATTGAAAACAAGCCGAGCACTCAAGCTTACATGCTATGGACAGTATAAACACATTAAAAAAAGGGGGGGGGAAAAGAAGAAAAAAAGTAGAACTTTTCAAGTAATTGATTTGACTCGGCCATGGTTCGAACGCTACCAAAACAGGAGACGGACGCTCAACTCATTCGGCCACCCCGTCCTTTTCCGCAGATCTCCGAGTTTTTATTAATGAAATTGGCCATTCTTGTGATTTGTGTAAATCCGGTGAACAATGAAATATAAGTGGTAGGGGCTTATTATTAAGTGTTGCTATGAAGAAAGGAAACCTGTGTATTTTCCCATTGAAAATAATACTTTTAAGGCCCTTAAAATGCTTCCTTGGCCCCCACTGGGGCTGCCCCAGACTCCAGGCTTGACTTTCAGAGTTTTTTTTCCGATGGCCAATAATACTGACTGCTGAACACTATCCACTGTCCACTTTTATCAAGAATAAAAAGGTGAATAAAATAGAAAAAAAGTTACTCTTGGTCTAAATTTATACTTGTTTTGAATTTGAATGCAGAAGTTGTTAGGTGGGTTGTTCGGTCCCTGCATCTACAGCGATTCAGGAGGATGTTTGTTCAAAAACAGATCTAAGCAATAAAAGAGAGTAGATTTGAATCCATGTAATCAACATATATGTAGTGTAAGAAGTTAGCATTGAAGCAGTCAATTATATTTACTGCATTGTCATTCCTTTTGTTTGCCTATGAAATACTTTGCCGGGATTGCGGCCGCCTGGTCAGCTTGTCCTCAGCAACAACGCAAGATCGAACTGGAAAACATGGATCAGAGCATATGATATATACGCCACGGCGGCAGGTGTCATATTAAAAGGAGAACGAGTGCAATGCTGCATCTTCCTTCACGTTGCTGGCGAGGAAGCGCAAAAGGTATTTGCCAATATGACTTTTGCGTACGTCGATGAAGACAAGATCAGACCGTTAACTGAAGCATTTCGAGTTTATTGTGTAGGTAAAAGCAGTCTAATTATCACACGGTACAAGTTCAATTCGCATAATCAAGCGTCAGAAAATATGGCGACGTACATCACAGCGTTAAGGGACAAAGTCAAGGACTGTGAATACGGAGTGGTGGAGGAGTCGCTTTTGCGCGATCGAATTGTGGCTGGCGTGAAAAATGTGAATTTGCGGAACAAATTGCTTCAAACTACTGAGTTAACATTGACAAAGTGCATAAGTATGTGTGAAATGAGTGAGTTCAGTTCAGATCTGTTGGAGGACACCAAATCAGACGTGGAAAGTAAAGACATAGATTTCATTCGGAATTATGCTAATGTGCGTACCGGTGCACCGGCGGTCTGGTCAGCGGCGACGCCATCTTGGAAATCGCCATCTTGGATTGCCGGCGGCGCCGGTGCAGGAGATTTCAAGATCCGCTGCCAGAACTGTGGATATGAGCACCGCCGGGGAGTCTGCCCAGCGAAAGGGAAGGTGTGCATCGCCTGCAAGAAGATCGGGCACTTCGGGAAGGTCTGTAGGAGCAGGCTCGGGAGAGTCAACGAGCTTCACGTCGAAGCGCCCGACCCTCACAATGCTGAGCAAGACCCGGATCCGGTGGAAGTCAATGTACTGGCAACGGATCTGTTTGTGGGCGCCGTCGATCGCGGTGCTGGACGGAATGCCGAGCTGTGGCACGCAATCGTTCGGGTGAACGGTTGTCCTGTCAAGTTCAAGCTTGACACTGGATCGGAGGCAAACGTGCTTCCGAGGTTCGTCTTCGACAGAGTCGCTCCGGGGAGGCTGGCGAACACCAGATGTTCGTTGGTGACGTTCTCCGGTCACCGGATCACGCCAGATGGGGAGGCACTGCTTGATGTCAACGACAGTGTGCTTCGGTTCCAGGTGGTGCCGGATTGCCAGCCCATCCTGGGCAAGCAGGCTTGTGTGACTTTGAACCTGCTGGCACGCGTGGATGAGGTGCACAGGGCCATACCGACGAACATTGCCAAGCCGACGAACATTGGCGAACCGACGAACATGGCCAAACCAACGAACATTGCCACACCGACGAACAGTTCCAGCGCAGGGGCAGAGAAGCTGGTAAGCGAATACAAAGACGTATTTCAGGGTTTGGGGTTGATCAAAGCAAAGGCTATCATTCATGTCGATAAGTCTATTCAACCTGTCATAGATCCGCCTAGACGGATTCCGTTTGCAATTCAGAGTAAGGTACGCAGTGAGCTTGATCGGATGGTAGAGTTAGGTGTTATAGTGGAACAGGATGAACCTACCGAGTGGGTTAATTCTATCACGATCGTAAAAAAACCTAATAAAATTAGAATCTGTCTGGATCCGACTAAATTAAACAAAGCGATAAAAAGAGGGCCGTTCCCAACCAAAACTATTGATGAGATTATTGCCAAAACAGCTGATGCTAAGTATTTTTCAGTTTTGGATGCGAAGACAGGTTATTGGCAGATAGAATTGGATGAGGAAAGTTCACGTTTGTGCACGTTCAATACTCCGTGGGGCCGATACAGGTACACACGCTTGCCTTTTGGCATCAAAACAGCGGGCGACATTTTTATTCAGGAAATGCACCGTGTCATGGGCGACATACCCGGTATCGGGATAGTCACGGATGATATTTTGGTATATGGGTCAACGGTTCAGGAACATAACGAGCGGCTCCGAGCTGTTTTGGACCGAGCTAGATCGGTTAATCTTAAATTAAATGATGCTAAATCGTTGCTATGTAAAACTACAGTAAAGTATGTAGGTCATCAACTTACCCAGCAGGGTGTAAAGCCTGATCCAGACAGAATACAAGCAATAGTAGACATGCCAGAGCCGCGTGACAAACAAAGCGTCCAAAGGTTCTTGGGCATGGTTGGATATGTGCACAAGTTCATACCCAACATGTCCGAGATAGCTAAACCACTACGCACGCTCCTAGCCAAGGACGTGGCGTGGCACTGGCAAGTCGAGCAGCAATGTGCGTTCGATAAGTTGAAAGAGAAGTTAAGAACTGCTCATGTATTGACATATTACAATGTTAAGAAGCCTATTGTAATTCAGGTAGATGCTTGTCAGTCAGGTTTGGGAGCCGTGTTGATGCAAGGTGGTAAACCAATCGCACTCGCATCTCGTGCGCTTAATGCAGCACAGTGTGGATATGCCACTATTGAAAAAGAAATGCTCGCCATATGTTTCGGATGCCAACGGTTTCATGAGTATATATTTGGCAAGGAAGTTCAAATTCAGACAGACCACAAGCCGTTGGTAGCCATACTGCAAAAACCAATACACAAGCTGTCGGCTAAAATGCAAAGAATGCGAATGCGATTGCAGAACTACAATATTCAGTTATGTCATGTGAAGGGCTCTTTGATGTTTTTTGCAGACACGTTGTCCAGGGCGCATACCGCCAAACTAGGTCATGATAGCCTGTTCGATGACACGTTCTGCGTTGCTGCAGTGGACGTGCAGTCGTCGAGTCTGTTGAGTAAAATTGTAGCTGAGTATGAAAAAGATGTATCTATGTCTATGTTGATCTCACACATTGAAGATGGGTGGGACACTACACGTATACAGACACCACCGTGTCTGAGACTACATCCCGTACAAGCATGAGTTAACAGTTGAAAATAATCTTGTAATCGGGTGGTGGTTCCTCCAGCTCTTCGTGGTGAAATGATAGAGGCGTTGCATGAGACGCATTTGGGGGTGACTAAGTCCAAGCAGTTGGCGCGGGACTGTATGTTTTGGCCAAATATTAACAAGCAAATCGAAGATAAAGTCAGTCGGTGTGACACTTGTCAAAACAACCGGAAAAATTTGCATAACGAGCCATTGATAAATCACCCGATCGCCTGTCAGCCATACGTCAAAGTGGGGGCCGATTTATTTGAGTTAAATCATAAGAATTACCTGATAACTGTAGATTACTACACCAAGTTTCCAGAGGTAACGCTTTTGGACGATACGTCGTCTGTCACTGTTATTGAAGCGTTAAAAGACAACTTTGCAAGGCACGGTATTCCTAGTCAGGTAGTGTCGGATAACGGTCCACAGTTCAAGAGCCATGAGTACAGGGAGTTTACACTGCATTACGGGTTCAAGGCCGTGTATTCCAGTCCACAGTATCCACGTAGCAACGGTCAGGTTGAACGGTTCGTACAAACAGTTAAGGACATGTTAAAGAAGTGTGAGAAAACTGGAGCTGATTTTCAGTTAGCATTGCTGAATTATCACAATACTCCGTTGCCTGTCCTGAACGTATCTCCAGCGCAGTTGCTCATGAGCAGAAGGTTGAGAGGCAGATTACCTATGGCAAAGGGTATTTTGGTGCCTGAAACGCAGGATCCTAAGAAAAGGCAGACAGCTCAGCGGCAGGGCAGTCAGAAAGTGTTTCATGACCGGAAGTGCGGTAAGGCGCACAAGCCCATGAAAGTTGGAGATAAGATAAAGTACAAAAATAATGCTGGGGAATGGAAAAAAGGTATTATTTTGGGACGGACTGGGGTGTCCGGGAGAGAATATCAGATTTTAAATGAGTCAGGCAACATGTTATATCATAACCGAGTACAAATCATTGGAGCGCCAGTGGAGGGGCGACCCGAGTTGGTCGTGCAGACGCAATCTGGGTCAGCGTAAGCGATGCAATCTGGGTCAGCGTCAACGCCGAATGTAAACAGTACGGTTAATCTAAGTAGGTCAGGTCGGCTGATAAGGCCGGCGAGCAGGTTAGATCTATAGTAGGTCAGTGTGCTTCCGACTGTTGCAGGATTAACATGTGCATGTACAGTTAAGTTTATTTCAGCTTTTGTGTTTTACTGTTGATACATATGGACAATATGAGATATCAGGCATTACGGCCGGATTTTGAGGACTTAAGTGCATTGTGCACTCGGACATTTGCAAGTTAAGTGCGCATATATTTTGATATTGTATATTTTGTGTTATACAAGATGATAATATTATAAATCTCCTCTCGGACATGTACATACAACCTTTGACACTGCCATTGCATTGTTTCTAAAGAAGGCCTATGCTTACCATTAATAATACGTCTTATTATGAATCACATGCAGCCTGAAAATGTTATCTGGTGGATTACTTATTAACATATCCATATGACCACATGTGCAAGAAATTGTTTCTCATAATTAATTGTTTTATGCATATTCTTCTTCTTTTTTTCCTTTTGAATGTTCGCAGTTGGCGACTGCTCGTGGACTTCTGCTGCCTCGTCCTACCTGTTTTACTATGCATTATTGGCTTGCCCAATCAGGTGGTTCCAATCCTTGCCTCAATCCTTGGCCTGGTCCTCGCACTATGCATCATACACCGTCAGGCCACCAAGGCCGCAGCACCTGCGTTGGAGGAGAAAAGTGTCTTCAACTACATACTCGATCTGGCCGTTATTGGGAAGAGGCCGTTTATTACGAACTGCAGGGCCTATGTCAACATATTGACTGCCATCTGCATTCTGGCTGTCGACTTTGTTATTTTTCCACGCCGGTTTTGTAAGACGGAGATGTATGGCACTAGCCTCATGGACTTGGCTGTGGGCTTCTTTATACTCTCCAACGCTGCCGTGTCTGCAGAAGCCCGTGGCAAATACTCCAGCCACCGGTAATTGTCCACCAGTTAGCCCAGCATCTCACTCATTTCTTTCTCTATATCTATATTGAAGTGGATATTTTGCCCTGAACCGGTTTTACAGTTCTACAGCTATTTGGCCGTGAATTCCCATATGCATGCACCATCGAATGCACAGTTATATAATGTTTTCAAAAACATTTGCGCAACATGTCTATCACAATAGGGGACACATTTTCTTCATTTTCCGATTAGGTTATGGTTAACATTAGTATGTTCACTGTAAAATAGCGAACAAAACAGCTTGCCGGCAGGTTGCTTTGACAAAAACACCAAAGTCCAAAAATGATACAACTGCTCATTCATACCGGTGTCGCAGTTTGAGCGCCCTGCCAGTTTGAGCGCCCTTCTGTTGCTTCTGCGCATGCGCAGATTTTCTGACGCCTTCAAACTGCAGCATGTCGCAGTTTGAGCGCCCTGCCAGTTTGAGCGCCCTGCCAGTGGTTGTAGACTTTTTTTGTAAAATAGATTTAAAAGCTTTCATTGGATCGATTAAAAATATCTAAATGCGCAATTGAAGAGGAAGATCTGAAGTATTTAATGTAACCTAAGAGCAATTTACTAAGAGCAAGTATTAAAAACAGATAATAGTCAAAGTTGGGATATTCTGAGTGTCAGTGCCAGTGTTAGCCTTACCAGACCATGGCCTCAAAAACTATTTTCGCAAAATAAATTCAAGAACCTCCAATTGGCTGATAAAAAAAAAGCTGAATGTGAAATTGTAGAGAAAGATCTGAACTATTTAATAGAAACAATAGAAATTTGCTTTCAAAGCAACAAAAATCACAAATTACTGTGATAGTTAGGGTGGTTCTAATGTTGTCTCTATCGCCGTAGTTTGAAACTGGGTAGAATTTGACGCATGCGCAGACGATGCTGTTAAATTCTGCGCTTCCGCAGAAGCAACAGAAGGGCGCTCAAACTGTGACACCAGGGCCGCGTTCAGGGTCCGTCTCGGAGGCGCCCGTGATGTCAGGCTAGTCTGAACAACAATAGCAGTTGGTCGCCTCGAAAATGGCCGCCCCCACAGGCGGCGGCCATTTGCAATGGACAAGCTGTGCTGTGATTGGCTTAAACAACTGGATACGGCGGCCATTTTCGAGACGCTTTTTGTCTCTACTATGAAAAGGGAGGCGTCGCCGAGACGTCGCCGAGACGGACCCTGAACGCAAATAGAGCAAAAAGCATCGCCGAGACGTCGCCGAGGCGCCTCCGAGACGGACCCTGAACGCGGCCCAGTGTTGCAGTTTCCACGGCACACCAGTTTGCGAGGGACACCTACATTCAAATGCATTGTCAATGGCCGTGAGCAAATCTTCATACAGAAAAAGTCAAATATCTCTCAAATTACACCACCTAGAAGCAACCCACTTGGAACACATATAGAAAACTTATTAAATGAATAGATTATATTAAATTTATAAGGTTAGACTTCTGCACTTCTATTAATTTTGAATAAAACTAATGTTTTGAACTGCGCATACCGTCAAACTCAAGGCATTGTCAATGGTCGTGAGCAATCTTCATACAGAAAATACAGAAAAAGTGAAATATCTCTAAAACCACACCACCTAGAAACAAATCGCTTGGTACACATATAGAAAACATCTTTACCAAAAACATTATATTAAATTTATAAGGTTAGTGACGATGCTGTTAGATTGTTGACGCATGCGCAGAAGCGATCCGCACGGCTGAAACTGACAGGGAGCTGAAACTGCGACAACGGGTTATATTTAAATTAGTCTGCACCTAGACTGTTTTTCGTTAATCTTAGACTTTATGCGGTCATATCACGCCACATACTCTTTCAACAAAGTAATCTTTTCCCGGACCATTCTGTGCATAACTTAAATTAAATAAGTAAGCTAACTTATAATATATCTGTCGATTTACAGTAACAGACGTGCTGAAACCTATTTAAGATATAATTTATTTTTAATTCTTCGCCCTAGTCGTAGTGATTACTTGACTGATCGTATATATATAAACAATAAATCTGGATTTGGGAATTTGATACGAAGTGCAAAAACATTTTTAATATATTGGATTAAGACCTATATTTGTGTGTATATAGAAGCTTTTGAGAAGTTAGCGGGATGTTATATTTTCATAACAACTCCACATATCTTTTGGGACCACTGATTAATTTTGATTCACATGAACAAACGGATGCTCGTGTACTCAATAGAAGGACATACTTTAGAAGGACATAATTGTCGTACTATTAATATTATACTAATCCAAGTGTGTGGTGTATTTAAAATTTCTTTTATTCTAAGTGCATTATATCACAAAGGTAATTTAATTAATTTGTATCGTGAACATGCACTCCTCCTAATCTAAATATGCAATGTATTTAACATTTCTTCTGGGATAATTCATTATATCAAATTTAATCAAATCAAAATGTAATGTTAAATCCTAATATAATTTAAAATATGCGATGTTTTTAAGATTTCTTCTTGGCTAAATATATTATATCACAAATGTACTTAAATTGTATGATTAACATGCTCTCCTGCTTTGTATATATATACAGTCGGAAGACTAGTGCTGCGGCGCTGGCACTAGAATCTAAGACCCCAAATAAACCTAACCAAGCTAATTTTGGTCATTTATTCGTTGTCTACAGGACAGTGACTCAGCGACTCAGAGGGCTTCTGAGGACGGCTAAATCGACAATACCGCTGTTAATTCTGGGACTGGGCCGGGTTGTTGCTCTGAAAGGAGTTGACTATCACGAGCATGTTTCTGAGTATGGCGTACACTGGAACTTCTTCTTCACCCTGGCCTTTGTCAAGGTTGGACACAACTGCAATACATTCTGATGAGAGCCTTTTTTTTAATCGCTGATAGATAAAGCATAGGATGTAGTAATGTAGCTTTTAAAAAGCGTTCAATCTTTCTTTCATGTCATCGCACTTAGAAATTAAATACATTAGTGGTGTTTCTCCTCGATAAAAGTCAGTACTATATTAACTTGAAGAAGAAAATAAATTAGACCTCCAAAGTCTGATGAAAGCATCCAATTTTCCAAACCAAAGTAGTTACTTTGATCCTACATATCCGGCTTAGGTACTGGTGCAGTTATTAAGCATGTGTTTTGCAGCCTAGAAGGGAATACTAAATCAATTTAAGAGAATCTGTTGCTGATAGAACATATGGTGTCAGTATTTTGATGTGCATGCCAACATTAATTTGGTACATCTTCACTTAAAATATCTCAATGAAGTTAGGTGTTTATAATAGGTAGATAGTGAAACATAGTGACCTCATCACTGGGCCTGTAGATGGCCCTGATTGGCTTGGTGAATTCTTACCAGGTTCTTGAATTCTGGTTGTATTTGTGCATGTCTAATTCTGGCTTATGTACAAAAGTGTATTCAACCTGTTTTGTTTGTCTCAACCTTACAGCTACTGTCGAGCTTTCTCTTGTTGGTGTTTGACCCCAGTCTATGCTGGCTGATTGCGGTGGCCATGGCGTCTGGCTATGAGTACCTGTTGTCTGGGCTCGGGTATCGCCATATAGTGCTGTATGGCTGGGATGGGGCCGACTCCAGGCGCGGGTTCCTAGAGGCTAACAGGGAAGGAATCTTCTCCTCACTCGGCTACTGTGCTATATACTTCGCCGGTGTGCATATTGGAAGATTCATATGGCAACCCAGGTAAATTAAATATATTATAGTGAACATTTGGTTTCAATTCCCATTGCAAGTTATGTTGATAGGTACGCAATTGTAAAACGCATCGTGTAAAATCGCTACCTGTATTTGGTGATGTAATACTATTACACTCTCTAACGCTATTACATCATCAAATACGGTTACTAATAGACCAATTGCTATTTTAATAAATGAGCATTGGATAATCAATTTTCAAATTGAGAAGCAATTGCTGTAAATCCAAATTTCCAAGACTATCTTGTGGTGACTATTTTAGCACATAGAAGATATATGACAATGCTCATTTAATTCTTCCCCGTTGATGCTGCATGATTTAATTCCAACCTGTTAGATAAGCATAATTGGACACGTTACCAGGTAACATGGGTAATTCCGGTGTGGCGGTTTCAGCGTGTTCCCGTGCTCAGACGTGTCCCGTTGCTTCTGCGCATGCGCAGATTTCGCATCAACTCGGATCACCCGAGACACTTATTGGCGCATGCGCACATCCTACAAACTCGGGTCGAATAATCGAATACGCTTCTCCGCAGTCGGGTGGAAACATTTTTTGTTGTTGTAATAACCGATAAAAAATAGAGCAAAATAGGATTTAGAGTATTTTATGATGGCCTAGTTTACCTATATTTCCATTTAATTAATCTAAGTTATTCTTTTTTTGTACACGGCACGTGTATTTGTTGACTCCACTTGCCGTGTTCTATTTGAAATTCTGACGACTGGGATGACCCGAGTCGCCCGGGTAGTGTTAATCGATTACGGCCATGTTTATTAGATTCTGACGCATGCGCAGAAGCGAGGTACACGTCTGAGCACGGGAACACGCTGAAACCGCCACACCGGCGTGGCAAGAGTACTACCCTCGGCGCCCTCTATACACAAACTGACTAATCGAACCTGGCGCCACCTATGGTCTCTTCTCAGTTAGAAACCTTTGGTCGGCGAAAATAGACCACTTCGGTACCCTCCATTCACTGTCTGACTCGATCCCACATGGTTAGGCTATCCTCCTTAATTTGCTGCTCACCCAGCCCTATTGACCAATTTCATATGACGTCAGCACATGTATTTAGGTCAGTGCGCGCACTGCTTGGCTGCAGGACAACATCCGGTCACACTGCAAACTCAATGGCTATGAGCTCAGAATATCCCAACTTTCACTATTATCTCTGTTTTTAATAATTTCAGAGAAAATTGCCCTTAAGTTAAATTAAATACTTCAGATCTTCCTCTTCAATCACGCATTAAGATATTTTTAATCAACTCAATGAAAGCTTTTAAATTTATTTTGCAAAAATAAATGCTATGCATAGACATAGCATTGCTACAGCACAAATCAATGAGGTGTTTACCCTTCGCGGGCTAGTTTCCATTTCAGCAAACTCAGTGCATTGTCAATGGCTGTAAGCAATCTTCATACAGAAAAAGTGAAATATCTCTAAAACCAGACCACCTAGAAACAAACTGCTTGGAACACATATAGAAAACATATTCAATGAATAGATTATATTAAATTTATATGGTTAGGGTTCTGGATTTCTATTAATTTTGAATAAAATAAACATTTTGCACTGCGCGTACTGGCAAACTCAGTGGCAGCCGAGCTGCGCGCGCATACACAATGTTTACAAACATTGAAATAGGTCTATACTCAAGAGGGGTTTCGTCTTCGTTGGGGTTGAGTGCCAGTCGGGCCAAGTGTGACAATACAATATACTTCTCATCTACATGAGCCAGAGCTTTTTTGTTTGAAATAAAGGCCATTTCATAGTTATAGTATCTCTTATCCATGTCGTGAATTAGCAAAGACAATTTGTTATTGTATATTTATATATAAAGCGATTAAAAAAGGATTAGCAAAGACAAGAGTAAAAGAAAATTAATTTGTGTTTAATGTTCAGGAGCTCGCTGCGTGATTGGGTGCGGTGCTGGCTACTTCTGGTGCTGGCCGACTTGGCACTGTGGATTTTGCTCTCGTACACAGAAATACACATGACTCACATTTCACGTCGTCTCGCCAACCTACCCTATGTTGTCTGGGTGGTGAGTAAACTTAATAAAGCGCAACACGCCCCTCTGTCTGTCTGCCTTTCTCTCTCTCTCTCTGTCTATCTGGCCATCCCTCCTCCCCTCCCTCCTTCCCTCCCTCTTTCCCTCCCTCCCTCCTTCCCTCCCCCCTTACCTCCCTCTTTCCCTCCCTCTTTCCCTTCCCCCTCCCCTCCCCCTCCTCTCTTCCTCTCCCTCCTTCCCTCCCCTCTTCTTCCTGCCTTCCTTGCTTCCTTCCTTCCCTCCCTCCCTCCGCCCCCTCCATCCATCCATCCATCCTCAATTTAATATAACCTGTAAATGATAAAGCCAATGATGTCCAGCATTTCGGAGTGCACACCAACATTAGGTTTTTAATTTCAAGCATCTCCAAAGTTAACCTGCAAAATAAAAGTTACTTCAAACAAAATAAACTAGATTATAATGATTGACCTGATCAATCTATTTGGAAAAATACAGCAGAAACTCAAACCCATCGGATTATCTAACTTTAACTGGAGATTGTCTTCCTTTTTAGATGGCTCAAGGTGTACAGCTGCTGGCTTCCTTCCTTTTCGTGGACCTTTTGAGTACAGTGCTCCAGGAAACGGGCCACATGGGTTCTGGGAATGTAGTCGGAGTAGGGCACCGTCAAGGTGAGTGCATCAGCAACGAGGTTATGTGATATATGATATCGCAGTAAAGCCAGCGCAGGGTTGCCAACCCTTATGTTTTCGCCATAAGGTGTATGGTATTTTATGTCCCATCATCACCTTATGCCATGCAATGCCATTAATATAGTAATATTATACAAATATTTCAAATTATTGTTGTCTTCTTGTCTCAGTCAGCATGGCAAAATAACAATATATGTAGATCTAGCCAGAATTATTTGTAGCAGAAAATAATGTAGAGACCTATCAGAGAACAGAATGTAGAAATCTTTCACAAATGTGGCCAAAATGCACCAGGGAGCATCTGAGATTTAAAATTGATTCTGGCGGAGTACCCACAGACCCCCCTCCGCCCCACACTTGGCTTCGCATCTGTGGTGTGAAGCTGCTACCACCTCCCATATAACATCCCTTAAGATCTTCTGTTTTTTTATTTTCCAATGTTGAAAACCCTGCCAGCGAGAATTTCAGTTTTGTTAATGAGAAATGTTCCAGACAATCATTGAAAACTACCAAAATACCTTTGAGTTTATGAATTTTAGGTTTATGTCTGAAAAGTCTTTCAAAAGTCTGCATATCCTTGTAAATATATCATCTTTAAAAAAAAAATTCATTTCTTCCAAATGGTGCAAAATGTATCATTATTATATATATGTTCCCCCCCACCCTGAAATCCTCTTTAGGAAGTAGCCTGCGCCAAGACCCCTGTCTACTGGAGGCAACCAACCGGAACGGGCTGTTCTTCTTCCTCCTTGCGAACCTCTTGACGGGGGCGGTGAACCTCTCAATGCAGACAGTGCGCGCATCGCCCCTCATTGCCCGCATTGTGGTTACCTTCTACATGATTCTCCTCAGCACACTGACAGCTATCCTACATGCTCTCAACGTCACGCTTAGATGCTGGTGATCCCTTCCCTACGCAGCAGCTAAAGTTGCATAATCCGATTAAAGAATAACATTTCAACCGAAGCACTTGCCTAGATCCTACATATCCAACTCAGATACTGGTGCTCTTATTGAAACTTTATTGGTGCATAAAAGGAATAATAAGTAAATGCAATAGAATGTGTCACTGCTGCAAGTCATGCAGGCTTATGATTCGCAAACAGGGGAGGGGGAGAGGTGAGGGTAAAACAATGTTAATTAGGCGCCCGAGGAGCCCTCAAGCCCTAATAAGAAACAAACATATACAAGAGAAGGAAACAAGAGATGAAGTATAGAAGAAAGAACAGGAATGAACAAAGGAACAGTCGGGTGGGTGGGCGGAAAAGTCGGCCCTGATGGCTCGGCTGCTGGAGTAGTGAGGGCAGCAGCGCGGTGGCAGGTTCCTAGAGAGACGATAGGTGGTGCCTCGGCCCAAAGCAAAATCCCGAGGGAGGAGGGTGGAACAGCCGGGGCGGTTCGGCTCCCCGCCAGGATTCAAACGCAATGCTACGCATTAGGCATCAATGTCCTGATTTTGCTGTGTTGTTTTCACTACACATTTTTCCAAAGTTAGCCATTTTTAACAAAAGTTACTCTAAGACAAAGTAAAGTTGATTAATTTAAAATAATTAACCTATTATAGTCTGATAAAAGCATCAAATTTTGAAAAGTCGAACACTTATTTCGATTTGAACATACCACATCCAACTTAGATACTGGTATACTAATTTAGTATTTGTTGCTACATAGAAGGGCATACTAAGTCAATTTAATCAAATCTGTTCTGCTGAAGCCTATAGGGTCAGAGTTTTGAGAAGCATACCAAAATTAATTTAATTTGTTTACATTTCAAATAACTGCTAACTTAATTTTAAAGCAAAGTTGCTTCGAACTAAACTAAGGTGATTATATTTATCTCAGAAAGTGACAGTCAAAACCATCGGATTATGAAACTTTAAAGCCTGGATGCTATGGTTGAGCCTTTTGCCATTGGCGTTGGTCACGCCATCCATCAGTTTGTATGATTTGCATAATCTACCACTACTTAACGGCATTGAATCAAGGATTGTGTATATAAGGATGGCAAAGCTAGGCTGTTTGAGGCTCTCCCAGCATGCACTCCGAAAATACGGCTGCCATATTGGAAGCATGATAATAAGTGATGATAGGGGCAATATAAAATCCTTGCTAGTACTACCGATACTAGTACTAGTAGTTGGGATTAAAACTTGATTTGCCTTATTTAGATTCATTCCGAAGTCGAGAGTTGAGTATGCAGGATAAACCTACAGAACAGCCATAATTCTATATCACAAGAGGGTAGACTAAACCCATGCATACTTGCTACAAGGATATAACATATGAATGATGTGGACAATTATCAGGCTTTCAAAATGGCCAATTATCACAGTTTCATGATGTCACTTAACCATCTATCCCTCTACTCTATGTGATTGAATTAATGAAAGGCATGATTTTATCTATGTGTAATAGTCCATATATGAGCCCCACTCACACTGATTTATGGCTGGCAGTATGTAGTGCACTAGTCTGAGCAGATCTCTGGAACAGCCCAGCCCCAACTAGCGGTGGCAGGTGTCTTCTACCTTCACCATCACATATGCAAAGACAGAATTGAGAGTGAGGACACGGAAAGCTGCCCGGATGTAGGTGTCCGCAGTGTCGGTTATGCCCATACGTAGATGGAGGCGGGTGGAATGACCTAGGCTACTCTGATTATTAAACCGGACACAGTGGCCGAATTGGTAAGAGCGCAGGCTTCGTGTGCAGAAGGTAGGGAGTTTGAAATCCAACCAACTCAAACCAATGACTTACAAAATTGATTTTTGTCGCTACCTAGCCTGGTGCTCGGCATTTCTAGGATGGGGCAAGGACTGGTTAGTTCAGTATCAGTAGTTGACTACAGATGAATGCAATGGAGTCACAGCTTATCATTGTATGTCAAAGTGACACTAATGCAATCTCCAGTGCTATGAATTACTCATGTTACTGGAAACATGTACAATGTAACTAAGTGGAAAATAAGGTTATGGTGCTGGTGGTCTGGTCTCCGAGTTTGGCAGCACTATTAAGTCGCCATGAGTGTGCACTGTCACAAGTTATTAACATGCCTTAGATATTGCTAGGACGTAAAACCCAAACTTCGATTATGGGCGATAATGTGTTTTAATTACACACAGTATGCTAAGTGTGGTGGGGGGGGGGGCGTGATTTAAAATAATTTAAAGCAAGAAGACTTACATATGCCTAGATACAGGTATTAAAATTGAATCTTTTGGTTTTTATTGTATACACACTAAGATTTGTTGCTATGGAACTATATTCTAGTGACTTCATATAGCACTATTACCATTCTAATGAATCGGCAGAAGGCACACCGGTATCGAAGTAACGTGTAGTTGTATGTGGTGTATGTATCATATAGTTCGCCCTGAGATATGCAAACTTACCCTATGTTGTGCGATATGCAAACTTATTACATATCACCATATATATTCCATTAAAACATATTCCAATTCTTTCATGTTTTTTCTTTACCTCCCGGCTAGGGTGAGTATGTTGCTACTTTGTGTGTTTTAATTCGCAATGAGTTAGAACGAATGAGTTAGAGCGTCCATCTCCGGTGTTGGTGGATCATGGGATCATGGGTTCGAATCCTGGTCGAGTCAAACCAATGACTTAAAAATTGATACTTGTCGCTTCCTAGCTTGGCGCTCGGCATTATTAGGATATGGTAAGGAGCAGTGGAATGAGGAAGATCAACTGTTCACAATTGAAATTTACCCTGCTTAAACAACTCATGTACCTAAAAAAAAAAAGAAAAGATCACTGGAGGCTCAGGCATGGGACTTTAATCTGCTCGGGTACTTGAACCCATATAGTGCCATGCCAATCAGACTGATTTATAGACTGCTTCATTTAAAGGATTTAATTTGTAGGTTATAATTAATCAGTGATTTCATGTATTGCGGGCCAAGGGTTGTATGTACTGTAGCAGTCACAGTCACTTGATTTCACATTACATAAATTATTACTAATGCTATTCAAATCTTCACAGTAATTCATACTGTTTGGCATTCATGAATGGCCTTTTCCCCGTTCAAATTATTGCAAGTAAATAACTATATATAATATATATGTAAATCCTAACTGGTGGCCAGCTAGAAGCAATCTAGATCAAAGATTCACCCCTACCCAGAGTAGGATTCGCCCCTACCCAGAGTAGGGGTGAGTGACAAAATAATCTAAAAATGGACGAAAGTTGATTTAGTATGGAACAGGAAATGGATTCCTGGTTCCAGTTTCCAGTGTCTGCCCACACTGGCAGAGTTGTTGAAATGGCAGGGGATGTAAACAAGCAAGATGGCAACCACAGAATGCTGTCGATTTACATTTAAAGTGCATTAAAATATATGTTTTATGATTTTTTTTTCAAATCAAAAGTATCGGGTAAATGTGAAGATGTATGTGAAGAATATATTTTGCTTTTTAAATTCAGAATTTATCTGCTCATTTAATTAACCCAGCATGTCGATCATTTCCGCCAGCTTTTATATAGGGTTGTTCTTCACCCCTACTTAGGCTACTGCATTAGGCCTACGGTGTGAATCTTTTATCTACAAGCAATCTATGATAATACTATTACTAGTACTATTGGCTACATTCAGGTTTCTTCTGACAACCAGGCAATGGGTGTGCAGGAAATACACCACGTAAACAACACTCAACGTGTCTATACCTTCCAACAAATTTCCTTTAGCCTCAAAAAACATATATTTTTGAAAATTTATTTGAAATTGAAACCCAATTAAGCCATAAAAGTATTCGGTTGTCAGAATGTTACAGGCACTGGGGGAATGCGCCCTAGAAATTGTTTTTGCGATATTATCTCTGGGTACATATGTATCAAGGCACCGTAGTAAAATATATTTACATTTTAACATCGTGTCAATGAAGTCTTATATGGTAATATCCATAGACTTGTATATTCATGAGATTACAAGTTAGCATAACTTCACATTCAACTTGATAGCTAGTAAGGATTTATCCATATCCTCCACAAGATAATGCAAACTGCAGCAAAGAGATTATTTACAACGCAAATGAATTAGAACTGATAAATCAAATATTGAATTACTGTGATATGCATTATGTTCAAAACATATCCACTGTATTATAAAAGTATCGAATAAACTAGAATATGAAAATCATCGGAAGTTCTGTTCATTATATTAAGCCATCTTCTATTCTAGATCCATAATTTTAGTGATATCTGGTTTTTGGAATTTAATCATTTCTAATCCTCTGGTGTGACACACTGGTCTACATCCGGAGGAGGCCGCAGGTAGCGCCACCGGTACAGTGTTGGGTCTTACGGAGTATAGCAATAATAATTCCCTTACATATCTTTATACTTGCACAATGCGTTATACATCACATAAATTAAATATGCTAAGCAATGGCATAAATGAGATGCCCACTATTTACTATTACAATTTACCGCATAAGCACATCATAGTATGGATAAACGCTACAATTATTACAGCATGCTCTTTGAGAACTTGAAGTAGTATTATCAAAATATAATGGGTTTACTTTCTTTGGCATGTGTGTCTTCTTTGTCGTGGGTGTGTGTATTTTCTTTGTCATGGGTGTGTGTACATACATAGAAAAAACTATTATATATACCGGGCGCGGTGGCTGAATCAGTAGAACGTGGGCCTGGCTTGCGGGAGATCGTGAGTTCCCGGTCGAATCAAACCAAAACCCTATAAGTTATATAATTGATACTTGTCGCTTCCTAGCCTGGTACTCATCATTAATAGGATAGGGCAAGGACTGGTTAGCTCAGTGTCAGGATAATGTGACAGTGGGATATCAGGTCATGGTGCCAGTGGCCTGATTTCCCAGTGGGGTAGCACTATAGTCACCATGAGTGCACTCTGTCACAAGTTGGTACATGTCCTGATATGACCTTAGATGTTGCCAAGACATAAAAAATATATACATGTGTGTGTGTATATATAGCAAACAAAAAATATGTAACACAAAGAAAGTAAACACATTATCAATATAATTATTGTGTAAGGATTCCCAAGATTTCTTTCTATCAATTCGATATATGTGTGGCCCATTTATAATATAAAGGCATTCAACAGCTTATGCAAGCCACCGACCGTTTCACGACAAAACTGACACCCTCAAATATCAGGTACAAAACGTGACAAATGAAGCGCATCAATGGCTGCAGTCAGAAATGTGACATGACAACAGTTACTGTAGCGTCTTTGAATCCATAAATTTAACTGCCTCATTCTCTTATGGGGTGGTGGGGAACCCAAAGTCATTTGATCGAAAAAAGCTTGTTTTATTTAACGACACCTCTAGAGCACATTGATTTTTACCATCGGCTATTGGACCTCAAATATATGGTCATTCTGACATCTATTCTTTCTGATAAGCAGCAAGGGGGCCTTTTATATGCACTTTCGCACAGACAGGACAGCACATACCACTCACTGCCTTTGATGAACCAGTTGTGGACCACCGGTTGGAATGGAAAATAGCCCAAACTGCAAATGGATCCACTGAGAAGGATCGATCCGATGACTAACAGCTTTACAGGTGGACACTCTATCGCCTGAGCTACGTCCCACTCCCCTTTATTTGATCGAATGCTTTGTTTAAACATACAAGACTTCTCAAGGGCTTAGTTAGCTTCCAAATACGCAGGTATGCAGCTGCATACCACCTGAAATTACAAATATATTTTTGTTATTAAAATATATGATGTACTTATTTTTGTCAAAATAAAATAAGCCTGAAATGAAGTCTGAACATGGCTAATATCAATTCAGAACTATTCTTGGACCACCCAGGTTTTGTGTGTGGAGTGTTTGTGTGTGCACAGCCAATAGCATTTTATTTCATCGCCAAAGTCTGTGTACCACCTGAAAATTCGCAAGCCCTTGCTTCTCAATAGCGTCTCGTCACAGAACACTCAAGACGTGGCCAGGTTCTCTTCAGCTGCCTCCATCATGCCATTTACCTTGAAGAATAAGTAATATAATACTATAATCACCATGAAGTTTAAATTGATGTACATTGAATTAGTTTTGTTACTTTTACATTTTGTTTTTGTTTTGTTAAGATGATTTTGTAATGGTTAACAGTCAGGATATACGAGGTATAATGCATTATACGAATATTAATAACGGAGAGAGGAAGGTGTAATTAATGGGGATCCAGGCATTGGTGGCAATATACAATTTGTCCGGTAGCCATACACAGAAGGGGCTCGATTTGCTGCGGAGTAGGAAATAGATTAAGTACTGAATATAAATGCCAATGCTCCCAGACACAATATTGGATGCGCGATTAACATATTTTTGTATCAGTCTATAACGATTATGGTTAGCTTTAAATACAAAATATCCTAATTAAATATAAAAGGGGGCGATCGAAGTTTAGTTATTTCATTTTAATTGTCTATGGTTAACAAAAGTAGGAAATATTATATATAAGCCCTACTTGTAGTAGTCTGCATCTCAGGCAAGGAGGCAGGTAGGCATAGAAAGGGTGATTGTATCAGAGAGCCTAGGTAGTGTAATGGTTAGCACGCAAGCTGCGGAATGGCAAGAGGTGTTTTTCAATACTGCTTTAGGTGCAACATTTCACATTTTCACGCACCCACTCACCCCACGACACACTTTTACTAGCCTATAGAGCGGGTGTAATGACATCACAAGACAACTTTCGGTGGCCATATTGGATTACATACAGAAGGCTTGCAACTGCCTACACTGTGCTTATTTACTGATTTGTTGGTTTATTTGTCACTTTTGAGCAGTTTGGCCTCAGAAGTTGTTGCTAAAGTGTTTGTAAGTAAACACATTGGATGTAAACTGCCCAGAACCTCCCAGAACACAAGAAAATTCTGTTTGACTGCATCTGCATGCATTCACAACATGGCTAGGGAGGGTGCTCTTAATCCAAGATGGCTGGCTGCTGACCGCTGACCGCTGAGTTATGATGTCACGTGCACTCCCTCTATTAGAATCATGAAGCTCAATATCCATAACATTCACACATTAGGGGCTGAAATGGCAACAACATAACTGGAAAAAACGTAGAAAAAATTCGATTGGTGAGCATTGATCACTGCATGCTAGCACAAAGAATAAATAGGGATGTACAATGCACATATTTGTATGGCCTATTAATTATGCACTGATACTAATAGTAATAATAGTCAACATACCCAGATGAAGAATGTAGCGGCGCCTACACTGACATCCCGTATGATGTTCAAGTTGAGCCCCTTCATCATCAGTTTGCACTTGGTCAGTGTCTCACGTGTCATTGTATTCACCTCATAAAGCTGAATACGGCGTAACAGGTTCGTCTTACCGGTCTTGCCAATTAGCGCTCTCAACTGTGTCCAATCCTATGTGTATATAAAACAGGAAACAACGGTTATCCCTTGAAGACTGTATGTCACAACGCCTATAAATTATAATAACCCCTCTATCCATATTAAATTCATGTCTTACAAGCATAGGTAAGAATACATGCAGGCATTGTGTCCCTTCCGATCTTATCCTTTGAAGACAGGTAGGCTTAAGCCGTGTTCACACGGGCAATGTAAATCGATTCGTAGAAAGCGACTTGCCTAGTTCGACGCACATTTCCCGTGTGAACGGGCGTCTGAGTCGAATTAGGGCTGAATCGATTTCTGTGATGTGGATACTGTAAACCACTTGTGGAGGTCGATTACGTGAGGCGATTTCTGTGATTCGATTTATTTTTCCCGTGTGGACGCACTGAGGCGGGTTAAGCACCTCACACGCATGCGCAGTCGACACCTCAGTTTGTTGACTTTCCGGTCGATCAAAAGCGCATATTATATAATTTAATTAATGAAACCGCTATCTATGCACAGATATTTTTTTCATCATTTATTTTAAGGGTTTCACTGCCCAGCAGAAGTTTTGACCGTTCCAAACCAATACGATTCATTAAATACATATCTAGGTCGAACCCACACTCTCTCGGCCGACGTCGACGAACCCAAACTGGCGCTGGTTAGTCTGGACTTGCTCATGCGCAGATTTCGATTTCTGGCCCAAGTACTGCCCGTGTGAACGGGCCGCTAATTCGACTCACCTGATCCGATTTGTCTGATTCGCCTCACATTTTGCCCGTGTGAACACGGCTATAGTACTGTATGTCACAACACCTATAGTTCTCACTTCATTTTCCGCACACCGGAAGTTACTAAAATATAACCTGTCTATGCATATTGAATCCATTTCTTACAAGCAAAGGTACTAATAAATGTAAGCCTTCTTTCCCTTCTGGTATTGACATTAGCTCAAATTGCAAAGATCACTTTAGACTGTGTAGAAGAAATCCGCATCGCTATCTTTAAAAAGCTGCATGGTCCGATGAAAGCATCATATTTTTTTAAACATAACACTGACCTAGATTTGATCCTACATATCCAACTTAGTGATGTTCTTATTAAGCATGTATTGCTCCATAGAAAGAATACTAAGTCAATTTCATAGAACCTGTCATTGCAGAAGCATACGAAGTTCAGCATTTCGATGTGCACACCAAAAATAATTTTTTTAAAGAAGAAATTCCCCTTGAATAATCATGCTTCTAAAAACAATCCACAATTCTAGGAACGGTTTTATTGGATTACGATTATATCTTTAGTGACGGGTATTAAGCATTGCACTGAACTGTATATCCCCACTTCTGAAAACCTTCCAGTGCTTTCAAAATGAGCCGACGCTCGCCGCCAGCGTTGTCTAGATGTGCACCTACGACCTGTACTTTTCCCACAACATAGACTATACTCCATAGTGCTGCGTGCACCGCGGTATAACTTACTACTTTTACAATTCCAACTCCTATCTCACAACTATTCGAAAGCACCGCCTCTTGAGTTTCTCCGTGGTGTTTCAGGTTCATATTCACTTGATAATAATATTAAATGTTCAAAAGACATATATAGGCCTATATATGTTTCAACGAATGTATGAAAAGAAAACTTTAAAGTTTTACCAGAATGAAAATACATAGTAGTCTTAGCATATAAACAATGAGATGCCATTTACAGTATTAAAGATAATTATATTTGTTAACTTCATTATTTTTTATAGTATTAGTACTGTATATGGGTTATTTTTTAACTGGGAAAAACACCTCATACGTATTGTACTTCTGCTTTCTCCTTCTTTTTTTTTCATGTGAAGCATTATTGATATAAATATCAGCTTGTATGTACAATGATCATGTGGAAATAAATTTCTTCTTCTTCTTCTTCTTCTTATTATTATCATCCAAGGTGGTAAGACTATTAAACAACAATCTGAAGACGGTTGGTTACCTTCGCAGTCTTCTCTGTCTCGCCCAAGATGAGGAAGGTGGCCCCCATCACATTGTACACAGGCTCCGGTGGGGTTGCATATGCACGGATCTCAGCGATGGTGGTTTTCTTGAGCTTCAGAATGGCGTGCCTGAACTTATCAAGACGCCTGAGTCGCCCGAGCCGCTCCACGGCCCGCTTTAGTTCCATATTCAGTTTGTTACGCACAGCAGGGGTTGCCTTCTCCAGCGCTTTGATAGCTTTCTCTAGTTGCTCGATAGTTCCTTTGTCTGTGGCGCTCTTCAAAGCTGGTCAGAAGGAAGAGAACTCAATCGTGTTGTCAACTTGAAAAAGGCATTACTTTGTATTCTGTGTAAAGAACAACCCACACTAGAACATGAGGCCAAATAAAAACAAAAGTTGGTGATCGTCCTTTTGATCACACAAATCAAGGTCGGGCGGTTTTTATTTATTATTTTTTTGTCAGTTTTGCATAACTTCTGGCATATGACATAGACGTAATACCTAACTATTTTGCACAGATTGTATGCTCACGAAAGTTGAATTCCTGCTAGCTCGACACACTTGTGACAGTGCGCACTCATGGCGACTTTATAGTGCTGAAATCAGACTGCTGGCACCATGACCCGATCTTCGATATCCCACTGTCACATTATCCTGACACTGAGCTAACCAGTCCTTGCCCTATCCTTTAAATGCCGAGTGCTAGGCTAGGAAGCGACAGATATCAATTTGATAAGTCATTGATTTTACTTGACCGGGAACCGAACTCCCGATCTCCCGCAGGCGAGGCCCGCGCTCTACCGATTTGGCCATCGCGCCCGGTTGGAACAATACTTATTGCATAACATTGCAATGAATGGGTTAATACATGTTGTGCAAATAAGCCTCCTTAATTGTGTAATTCACAAAACGATAACGGTCGCTGCTTTGTAAGCAATCATATGGAGTAACCATCATATATGCAAATAACCAAGTAGTCACAAATTCAGTAGGCTCTAACTGTAGGTTATTTCTAATGTCTAGTAAAGTGGTTAATGTAGTGAAACCAGCTACGACAAACCGTGACTTGCAGTTCAATATTAGCACAGTGTGGAGAAAGTGTATACTACTGTATTGTATGTATATATACATTCTCTTGTCAATTTTTGAAATCCTGTAAATATAGACTTTAATCAATTAATTTGGTCCACTGTGATTGCCTTTTCGTGTTGTGAATAAAAACTGCATATTCCGATGAAGCATCAAATGTTCAAAAGCAAAACAATTATCTAAATTTGATTCTACATATTGTCATGGGGGTGATGAAAATGGGAAATACTGTGCCTAGAGCGGGACTCGAACCCACATCTCTTTGCACTCCGGGCCAGTGTGCTAACCATTACACCACCTAGGCTCCCTGATATCAACACACCACCCACGCCTACCTGTCTATGTGGCTCCTTGCCTGAGAGGTCAGTGCAGACCACTACACTCGTCCCCCTGGAATTGTAAGTCTTTTAATGCTTACAATTACATACACACAGGCAAGGCAACGCACTTACATACACAGGGTAGGTTCAACAACCATACAGCACAAAGCTTGTACAGGATCCTGATCACGGCAACCAGTGTCATGGGGGTGATGAAAATGGGAAATACTGTGCCTAGAGCGGGACTCGAACCCACATCTCTTTGCACTCCGGGCCAGTGTGCTAACCATTACACCACCTAGGCTCCCTGATATCAACACACCACCCACGCCTACCTGTCTATGCGGCTCCTTGCCTGAGAGGTCAGTGCAGACCACTACAATATCTAACTTAGATACTTCTGCACTATTAAGCATTTGGTGCCACAAGGGACTACTTTTTTTTATGATGAATTTATTTACCCTGCTCATAAAGAATAAGTGTGTTAATACTTGTTTTCACCGCTGGGCAGCACTAGTCCAATTTATCCCTCAGTATTGAATAAATAGCGAAATAGCGATTGGTAGACAGGAAGTGGGAACACTTATTTGTCTCTCATTTTTGCTTGAGTGCAAGTAAATAAGCAACACAAGGAATAATTAGTAGCATGTGGCGAATAAGGGGTCAAATTTCCATGGATCATCAGTGCATGCTTTTTCTAATCTGTTCTTGAATGAATTTATTGACTCGGCATCAATAACATTTTGTGGGAGACTGTTCCATATATTTATGATCCTGTTTGAGAAACTGTGTTGCCTTAACTTTGAAATGGCTCTGGGTTTTACTAATTTGAGAGTATGGCCCTGACTGCCTTCTCTTTTATTCAATTGTATAAGTCATTGGGGGCATTCGTCTGGGCCTCTCTATCCGAATATCAAAATCTTTCCTAACAAATTCCTATTCGACTGGGACCGGAAGTGAGTTCATATACCGATGATTTGGATGTGTGTATGTGGCCCCATCCATTCCATCCGTAAATCTTGCGGATAGAAAGGGCCCAGTCGAATGCCCCCACTGATTTCACTTGATCGGGAACCGAACTCCCGATCTCCCGCAGGCGAGACTGAGTCAATTTAATAGAAGATGTTACTGTAGAAGCCTATGGCGTCAGAGTTTTCTAATTTTACATGTTTACATTTAAAATATCTCAAAGGTTAGCCATTTAAAATAAAAGTTAGTTCAAACTAGAGCAAGGTAGATTATAACAATCAAGCGAATATAGGCTATTTATCTAAGAAAAATGATAGAAACTCAAAACCATCGGACTACGCAACTTTAAGTGAATACTAAAGTCCACTTTGTAATGTCATATGGATGCATAATTGTATTGCCTACCATCTCTGTGCTTCTTGTATTCAGTCATGAGGTTATAGGCCTTTGCCATCTCTTCTTCAAGCTGCTTCGGAACGTCTCCCTTTGCCTCAATAGCTTTCAACGCAGCCTCAATCCCATTGCCATCCAGTACGTTCACTGCAAGGCGCAGCTTGCGGAGTTCAGCCGCATAGGCAAGCTCTGTGAACAGATAAGCACACCTCAAATTTATTAGGTGAGTGTAGGCCATTTGGAGCCCCAAACAACCACGAAAATAAGGGTGATCTTATATACCTCTTGAACGAGAAGTTGTATTAGGAATATATATATATATATATATGGGTCCTTTCATGGTAAATGGGCCAATGTATTTTCCAGTATGTAATGGTCAAAACCAATTAGTGAAAGAGTAGAAGAGTTACTTTCTTTATAGAATTGGTATGCTTACAGTTTGGAGGGATAGATATGAAAAATATTAAGGCCTAATCTGATATACTAAAAAAAGCCAACAGTTTCATAAAAAGATATGGTGTTTCAAGATCATGAATTTGTTACATGGAGAATGTGGACTTTTCTATAGCCTACTAGACATTTATTTTGCATAGAATATTACTTGTTAGTCAATGAAATAATAAAAGGAGACTCTTAGTTGAAATAAATGTTAATTTTGCATGCATATATATATTTTTTATATCTAATATTCCATGTTGATTAAACTGGTTCTGGATATAACTGTTGTGTTCCATGCTTGTCCCTTGCTTGTTAAATTAAGAAATACGTTATCCTGGGAATATCGGAGCTTCAGTAATAAACCAGTTGCTATTATTACATGTGTAAGGCTATTTTCTAGTACCAAGGCTAGTAATATAATTTTTCTACAAAGTTTTATGAAAGAAATTGAAGTTAAAGTCCCCTACTTTTTTTTGGTGTCCTCTTCTATTGCATTATGTCCACAACTCAAAATTGGGAAGAATATAATCATCCTATGCAGATTTCTTTAAGTCCATTTCTATACTTAGGGGATCACAACATACAAAATAATTGTTTCATGCAATAAATTTACTAAATAATTGTTTTAATTAATAAATCCACACTTGTTGATTAACAAGTCCACACTTGGGGCTGGCTACTCAATTAATTCTTGTTTTTCTGACAAAATGGTAACCTCAACTATCTTTTCCTCACATCACCAGTATATATATGGACAAGAGTTGGCTACTCAGCGAAAAAATAGACAATATTCATTTTTGACTCATGTTACACATTGGCCCCATTTACCACGAAACGACGCATATATCTTTTCCCCCCAGCGGTACAGTGAGTGGCGGTTACAGTGTGAAGCGGGTGGTGGCGCCACCATTGGAGCTGAGGTTGGGGAGACTGGAGCAGTAGGTGACTAGTCCAGACCCCAGCATTCCATGACTTAATGAGCGCTGAAAAGGAGGGATATTCCGGGTTATTACACTCGTAAAAGAGGCGTATAATTCTTATACAGCATATATGTATATATATGTGTGTGTATTTTCATAAACGTTTGTTTATTTTCAAGATGTTAATTTGAGTAATTAGTCTTCCTGCTTCAGTGGGGACCTTTCATGAGCCATTTCTCTCGCAATACACTTGGTGGCAGCACCCGTTTCCGGTCCAAGTCGGCCATCATGGTTGGATAGAAGGGTGTAGGTGTGTGTGTGGTGGGGTGGTGGTGTCTGGTGGGGGTTTAGGGATATGGTTGGGTGTAGGAATGTGGGTGGTGTGGGTGGTGGTGTGGGTGTAGGTGTGTGTGGTGGGGGTGTAGGTGTGTGGTGAGGGTTTAAGGGTGTTTTGGCGGTTTAGGGGTGTGGTGGATGTGTAGGTGTGTGGTGGGGGTGTAGGTATGTGGTGGGGGTCTATGGATGTGGTGGGGGTGTAGGTGTGTGGTGTGTGTGGTGGTGTAGGTGTGTGGTGTAGGTGTGTGGTGGGGGTGTAGGTGTGTGTGGTTGCGGTATAGGTGTGTTGGTGAGGGTGTGTGGGAGTGTGTTTTTGTGGTTTTTGTGTGTGTGGTGGGAGTGTAAGTGTGTGGTGGGGATTTAGATGTGTGGTGGGGGTATCGGTGTGTGGTGGAGCTGTAGGTGTGTGGTGGAGGTTTAGGGATGCTAAAGATTGTGAGGTGCCACTCTGCATGACACCCCTACACCTCCATCACAAACCACCTACACCCCCACCACACACACCGTCAACCCCCACCACACACACCTACACCCCCACCACATCTGTACACCCTCACCACATCCCTAATCCCCCACCACACACCCCTAAATCCCCATACCCCCCACCCCCACCACACACACCAACATCCTCACACTTGATAGTAGAAGGAACTGCTTCTATCCAACCAAAGCATTACAGAGACCGGCATGGTGCACCATCCGACGAGAGAGTCATACAAACTGAAAAGTCTCCATTGTGCCCAGATGGGTCTTTACAGGTAAAGGCATAATATGGGACATTCTTTCCACTGATACATTATTGGCTCGTGTAATAACGCTATGCACTGATAATGATATAGAACACACTTGATATACAGGGGCATAGCTTCCTATATACGCAGGCACGCAGCTGCATTTAATATATATATATATATATATATATATAATATAGCACTTATGGAATAAAGTGCTATAAAACATATATATATAATGTTTTATAGCACTTTATTCCATCACGTTTTATTTCAGTAGGATGTCTACATATCACAAGATAAAATATATTAAGACCAGATATTTCAACAGAAGAAGTGGTAATTGTGACAATCTTTAGTTGGAACAGAATTAGGAGTTGGTGCTTGCTACTTTAACTGAGATAGACAAAAGGGATTAGTGGGATACGAAGAGATGTCATGGTAGTGATAAAGCAGGATGAGATGTTTGTTTGTTGGAGTTTTACGTGCTGGCCACATCTATGGTCATATTAGGATGGGTACCAACTTGTGACAGTGCACACTCATGGCAACTTTATAGTGCTGTCCCACTGGACGACTACCAGGCTGCCGGCAACATGACCTGATATCCCACTCAGTCACATTATCCTGACACTGAGCTAACCAGTCCATGTCCTATCCTAATAATGCCAAGGATCAAGCTAGGAAGTGACAAGTATCAATTTTGTAAGTCATTGGTTTGACTAGACCAGGAATCAAACTCCCAACCTTCCGCATGGGAAGCCTGTGCTCTACCGATTCGGCCACTGTGTCTGGTGCAGGATGAGATGTAGTGTAATGTGGTCAGTCTACTGGTTATGCAGATATTGCAGGTATTGCAATACCTCAGGGAGTTTGACGCCCCTTCCCTGCAGAGTTGTAAACCACTGCCTTGTGGTACAGGTTCTTGACAGAACCGAAGGCTAAGGGAGCAAACCTTGAACAGAAAACCATGTCACTGTGGCAGCATTTACGGTGGTTCATGTATGGAACTCCCAACATCTCCCGACCAGCCACTGCAGGGACAAATAGTTTTGTGCCTGTCTTGACATGTTCTTGCCAGTCTGAAACCTCTATTTGCTCCCCGAGAGAGTGCCACTGGTAACTTGCAAAAGCCAGCAGCACTTCAACACTTTCATGAAATGTACAACTGCACAAAACACCATACCGGCTCGGTCGTCGCCCGTGTTACCAAGGACCACGCTGCTCGAGCTCATCTTCCGTTGACAGCGGAAAGTCAGCTAGGAGGAGGAACTGGTGATGAGATGAGTGTGTGGGGGTTGGGGGTGGGGTGGGGTGAGGATACCGTGAGGAATGTGTGCCACCTACCTATCTCTTTTCGCTCCTGTGCTTCCAAGTCGTCAGGTTGTTTCACCAATACTGGTTTCTCTTCTACTTCAACCTCCCCAGGCTTGGCTGGTCTACGTGTAATAATTACTGCTGCAACTGGTAGGAGAGCCCCATTTCCCCATTTTTCAAAGATTTCAAGGTCATATTTGCCTAACTCAGGAAGCTTAACTTTGAAGATATCATCTTCCCCATCTTTGGCGTTCGTCACAGCAGTGCTATCCATTGGGTCCTGAGCTTGTTGTCTTTGGAGACTTCCAACTAAGGGACCCACAAAGGGACCTTGGGGCAACGGAACCTTTTCAAGTTTCCTGAATGTTTCAATTTCTGATTTGTCTTCTTTCTTTTGTTCTTGGCATATTTCAGCTGGTGTTACTCGCTTGTCATTCTGGGTAGATTCAACTAAGCTTGAGTGCACATGGTGAATTGCTGCTGATTTATCATTTATTTTCTTTCCGTAGACATTGATACCATACTCTCCAGCATCTGGAAGTTGAAGTTCAAATATAGTCTGTCCATCCTCTTCTATGCGTTTGATGGATTGAGCTAGTAGACTATCTTCAAACTTGTTGCTTGTTAACTGCAATGTCAGTTCTGTGTCAGGAGGATTACTGAAGACAAGGCGCAGTTTCCCATCATCTGTCGAAATGTGACTTTCTGGGTTACTCTCTGCCTTTACATTAAGTTCTTCAGCGTAGCGTCCTTTACCCAGCACCCACTTATGCAGCTTAGGGAATAGGTTTGGAGTCATATTTGGGTTCACAGACCTCAAGAGGTAGTTGCAGATGTTATCCAACTCACCCTCATTGTTTGGATCATCTGCATACAATTTAAAAGCGTACTGTCCAGGCTCTGGGAGGCGAATGTTAACCACCACATCATCACCATCTTCCCAGATGACAGAACTGTGTTGCAATAGCCAGTCTTCAATTGCGTTGTGCCGCATAGCCTGCATCACTGATAGTGGGTTGCTTTTGTGGAAGCGCAACTCAACACAGCCATCTTTAGTCTCAATGAGGCCATCGTTATTATCTGTCTCCAAACCTTTCTCCTCCATCTCTGTTCCAGCACCCCAACCTATCTCAGGTTCATCAGGAAGTGGCTGAGCTCCTTCTTTTGCAATTGCATTCACAATGTACGATGCCACGAGTTCCATGGTTTCATCCTGTGCTTTATCCTTTCCAAATATGTCTATTTTAAAGCGACCATCCACTGGGAATTGAACATTGAAGGACACAACTTCTGCCTTCTTCTGATAAAGAACATACTGCTTTAGTGAGTACTCATCCGGTAAAGCTTGACCCCTTTCTTGGTAAATCTGGTATGCGAACTGGAGGTATTGGGAATTTACTGCCGGTATACCAAACACGAGGTCAATCTCGCCAAGCTTTGCTTCGTTGACGCAATGGGGGAGACTTTGATCGATGAGTTGTGCATCAATATCAAAGAACCTGTCACGGAGATAGGCCTGCTTCTCAAACATTGGGATTTCAATGGGTGTCTCGAGCATTTGCCATTGCACGTCATCTGGAAAGTGAGTGCTGATGAGCATCCAAGGGTCAGGAAGAAAGAAAAACTCATTCAGCATATGGGTTTCCTCGGGATCAAAGTCAACTATGGCGCTGTCAGTCTTTTGTGTGTCATGCAGTAGCTGCCAATCATTGTGGCTGTTGTCAGGTGTGCTTGCAGACCCCCAAAAGGTGTCTACAAGCCGCCACTGGTTGTCTATCAACACAGCATTCCATTGTGCAGCCAACTCCTCCTTGACAATAGCACTGCCGATCTTGTAAGCTGAGCTCTTGTTAATGCCATTGATGAGGACACTGGGAACTCCTGATGCTCTGTAATGCAGAAACAATATTCGAATGTACAATACGCAATACAATTAGTTAATCCATTAGTATAATTCAATATGGGGTGTAAACTAACGGATCATATGCTGTGCAATCCTGTCCAATTTCAAAACTAAATATTAGCCCCCCCTTCTACCAAGTTCAGTAGGTTCGTGTAGGTGATCTACTATCCCCATGTTATCAAAACTGCATGCAAGTAAACTGTTCTATATACATTGTAACTGGTGTCAATACCATCTGCGGCGCTAGTAATTTATATTTTTTCTAGATAGAGGGATATTTCAAATCACTGCAGTATATATATGGTCGATGAGTAGCATGGCAACAACACATAAAGAAATATCTGTCTTTAGCGACCTCAGTGATCGACGAATTTGTCAATATACAAACCATTTCGTCTCATTTGACTCTCCATCAGATGAGAAGACACTTAGTATGTCGGAAAACATTGTTCTGAATGCAGAGTTGTCATTTAAAATCAGGTACTACTGTATATCACAGCACCTTTATTAATCTATATTCAGTAAAAACCTCTCTAACTGACCACCTCCACAGATCAACCACTCCCCTATATCGATCACTTTATTTGGGTCCCAAACGATTGCCCATACAATACCATTGTAACGATGAGAGAAACTCCCTAAACTGACTACCTCCCCAAATGGACCATTTAAAGTCGGTTCTATGGTCGGTCGACTTAGAGAGGTTTTACTGTATATCCATATTAAGTTCATGTCTTACAAGCAGAGATAGGAATACATGTAGGCCTTGTTTCCTTTCCGATCTTTGATACGATGTAGGTACTCCAGAGGTGAGCCCTCCTTTGGCTTAACCGTCACCCCTTGGACAAAGGTAGCAGGGTCAATAGCTGTAAGCCACGTGAAGATGGCCCGTGCTCGCTCCAAGTCTGACCGACACGGTTTGGTGATGTTGTAAGCTAGCTCCTCATAGGTGGATTTCAGTACCTTGCTAACTTTCACTTGCTATTCAGAAATAACAATCAATACAACAGTTAGCCTTATACATCTAGAGAAGAGAAATCTGCTTTACAGGCCATCTAAACGGTAGCACATAACTATGTAAATATATATAATCATATATAATTGGATATAATTATGTGAAATATAAAATGGAGTTTTATATAAATATTATAGTAATTGAACTGGAGTAGGTTATCTGTATGAAGGCCTGTGGAAAGTTCTATAACAAATGGCTTGACCTGTATGGTTAGCATTTGTGGGTGCATATAAGGGAGCTAGTGGGTGCTGTGTAGAAAAAACTTCAAATTGGTACTAGTGTTGACTATTGTAAGTATAAGGTCTATATTTGTATAAATCGATATTAAGCCAAGCAACAGGAGTATGAGGAAACAATCAGTTCATCAATATTAAACCATTTTGACAAAGGTCTAAAGTAAATAACACATTCTAACAAAGCTTACCTTTTCTGCATGTTTGTCTATGCTCTGAAATAGGACACTGTTAAACATTTCTGACTTGCTTGTGGTTGGTGGAAGTGGCAACGGCAGAGTGGGAGCCTCCTGACCCTCCTTCCACTGTAAACAATAACGAGCATGGTCTGTTCAGTTCTATTGGCTCATTAGTATACTGTAAGTGAATAAGACAATTTTGGTCACATACATCTAGTCATAATCTAACACCATCTGTAATCAACTGCAGGGGGAAGGGGAATGGAAAGCTAATTTTGAACCAATTATTAATTAATTAATCAATTATTAGGTTACAACGTGAATGGCCCACACTTAATCGCTACTAACTGGATGAGACGGACGAATTGCTAAGCATGTTAGGTGGGCTTCCATGTGGGAGGTCGTAGGTTCAAAGCTCGAGAGAGTCAAACCAATTACTTAGAAAATTGATACTTGTCGCTACCTAACCTTACACTCGGCATTAAAGTTGCATAGTCTAATGGTTTTGAGTTTCAGTCATTTTCTGAGATAACTATAATAGGTTGATCGTTCTAATCGTGGCTTCGAACCCTGGTCGAGTCAAACCAATGACTTAAAAATTGATACTTGTTGCTTCCTAGCCTGGCGCTCGGCATTATTAGGATAGGGCAAGGACTGGTTGGCTCAGTGTGAGGATAATGTGACTGAGTGGGATATCAGGTCATGGTGCTGGTGCCATGATCTTCCAGTGGGGAAGCACTATAAAGTCGCCATGAGTGAGCACTGTCACAAGTCGGTACCCGTCCTGATATGACCTTAGATGTTTCTAGGACGTAAAACAACAACATTCTAATCTACCTTACTTTAGTTTGAAGTAACTTTGCTTTAAAATGAGTAACTTATGAGACGTTTGAAGTGTAACCTAGAACAATTAATGTTGGCATGCTTGTCGAAATTCGGATCAAATAAGACTCAGAAGTAACAGGTTCCATTAAATTGATATAATATGCTATTCTATGTAGCAACAAATATTCATAGAATCTAAGTGCACCAGTATCTAAGTTGGATATGTAGATTCAAATCTAGATACGTGTTCTGCTTTACAATATTTAATGCGTTTATAGGACTAGGCAGCTTTAATAGGATAGCAAAAGAACTGGTTCGCTCGGTATTAGAATATGGCGACTGAGGGGTGATATTGGGGCATGGTGCCAGTAGTTCGGTCACCCAGTGAGACAACACTATAGATATAAAGTCGCTATGAGTGCATACTGTCACAAGTGGTACCTGTCTTAATATGAACTTAGATGTGGCTAGGATGTGATATTATATCAAACAATAACAACAACTGATTTGGTAGTTTATAAGCCGGTATCAGGATTATGACCTTAGTGTAAGTCTACCCATCAATTTGTTTCCCAATTACAGTATTTCAGACAATTTTACCATACAGTTTTCCAAACAATATTATTTGTTGGGTAGTAAATGTGTTTATTCATCTGACCATACAATCTGTCGGTGCTGGGGCACTGGTCTTCCAGCCATTGAAAAATCTTGGTTGGTTACACACATTGGTGAGAGAGTAATCGGTGCTCTATTGTCTTACAGCACACACCACTCTGTCCAATTAGAAGGGGAGCAGAGTGCACTGTATAGTTTACAGCGTCAACCACTCTATATAATACTGGAGGGAGTAGTCGTGTACGGCAAGGTTCGTCTATATGTGGGCTACATGTAGGCAATAACTGGTTGTGTACTTATAACATGGAAGTTAGTAGATTAACTTCATATGGATTGATTGATTGATTGGTGGTTTCTTTATGCCGGCTCAGCAGCATAGGCCATATTCACGGCGAGAATTGTTTGTTTTTTATTCAACCATCGCTTTAACAGAATGCAAAAGCACAGAATCAATTTTGTGTCAGTACATTGTGGATTTAAAAAGCTTACAGTTGCATAATTTATGGCTAAAGGAAATAGAATTAAGATAAAAGTTAAATGTTGTTAATTGATCTAATTTGTTTAAGGGACTATATGTGATGATATAGACCAGCTGCCCTTAAAAAGGCTAAAATGTTTTCTTTTTTTACTTTTGTGAAAAGGTTGTGCATGCTGCTTGCAGTATAAAACTGTTGGCACAGGGCCAAGAAATCGACACAACTCAACAAAATGTGTTTGAGTGTAAGTGGAGACTGACACCCAATACATTCAGGGGGAGGGTCCCCCTTGAACAGAAAAGAATGTGTAAGTCGCGAGTGGCCAATACGGCAGCGGCTAAGGACCACTTGGTCCCGCCGACCTCCCACATGAGTCTGTGGTGGTTTTCCCACAGATGGTTCAATTTGTTATTCATATGGAAGTTGCATTATATTCCCTTACATCCTTCGCCCATGGGTTGTCCTCTCGTGTCCTGTCCACATTCGGGCTGACCGAATTGAAGTTCCCCATCGTAATGGCGGATAGTTGCTGGGGGGCGGGGGGCGGGGGGGGTCCTGTCACCGCTGAAAGATCCAAAGAAATTGAGTCAAAACAATGTGAGGTGTACCTATTAAAAGTCTAGTGGACTTCCTGTCCTTTAAAACAATATAAATGGAATTTAATAATGGCGCGCAAAGAAGTAACCAATTACAAATGCTTAGGTATCATACCACATAATAAAATTACAAGGACAGAAACGGCAAAAGAAAATATCAAGTGACAAGGAACAAAATACCTTTCACAAAATCAGACCACGCCAAATAAAATTGTGAAAACCCCACCAATCTTTCCCATATTGAACTACAATGATCTTAATTATAGCCATGACTGAACAAACAAAAACAATTAAAAAAACCTCAAAGGAATCCCAACACAGTATAATGAGTATTAAATACACTCCCAACATAAATGGTTCATCTAGACGGTGATGCAGAATTAGACAACTGAAATAACAAAAACCCATATTGTAGTACTAAACTGAAATTCTCTATGCTAAAAGTAACCTAATAACATGATGACGTCGGGCAAATGTTAGAAAATGGTTGAAAGATTGCACAGATTTTACAATATTGAGTTAATGACTGTTTATGATGGTTGACTCATGATCGCATGCCGACATATGACCACATACATCTTAATTGGATCCTGAGATTCATAGTAATGCTCATTTCTACCAGGGGTGGTGAATGACATGCTCCAGTAGTTCCAAGTTCTTACATAGGTGTTGCATAGTACACGTTTAGTTTACCCCAGTGACCCAGTCTAAGTTTTATGGAATAGCTATATGTATATATAGCTATATATAGGTGTGTATATATATACACACCTATGCATATAGCTGTTCCATATATATATAATATGTACATATATATATATATATATATATATATATGTATATACATAATACTTAGACATACATATATACACACACACACACACACATATATATATATATATACATTTATATATATACATATATGGATAGTGATAAACCCTTTATCGCCTGTATTGTCCTACACTCACCCCCACACACACACACACTGTCCGGGTGGGGGGTGGGGGGGGGACCCCCATCATACACCGCTCTGCCTCCTGCGCGGGGCCTAGCCTCCACTAGCTCGGAGGAATTTCTTTTAATAAGGAGTTGGGTTCTAAGTTACTCCCAACTGATATCATACATGTATACATATGTAATGGCCCACGGCCCTCCGACTCTCTCACTCACACGCAGTCACACGGAAGAACACCAAGATTCAATTCAGTGTACGCTTCACCCTTGGTTTATTGAACCATCTGCTCTCCGCGGCGTCAGTAGTTGTCTGACCCGCCCCCTGACTCGCCAGATCCCAAATCGACTCTATAGGTGTGTGTGTGTGGGGGGTGGGGGGGGGGGGGGGTCAACCACATGCAGTAGAGGTCAGCCCAGTTGGGGTCTGACCGGTGGCTACCCGTGCCGCCACCTAGCGCAGTGTAATGGTACTGCGCTGATGGCATCGTAGTCTGCGCTGCTACCGCGTGATAGTAGAGCTCATGTTCAGACTACTACACATATATATATGTCACCCACTCACTCATTGAGAAAAGTGACCCAGCTAGTCTTGAACTATATTATATTTTCTTTCATTATTTGTATTTCTGATCAGGAATACGCAGATATTTCTGTATAATTGACTCATATCACTACGCAAACACTACCTCATTGTTTTGTTGTCACTGTCGGCTCATACCAATATTGGATCACATCAGTACGCCAACATTGGTCCAATGAGGACCGGGAAGTTGGGCTAATTTGGGCTGCCAGCCATGGGCCAATTGTCATGTATAAATGAGGCCAACATAACGATTTTATGACTACGTGTAAGAAAAGAAGGAACTAAACACACGTTTTCAAGCAAATAATAACTTGCTACCAAACTACAGAGCATTAAGGAAACAACCTAAAGTTCAAACCCAACTCGACAAACTTAAGACATGTGCATATACATGGCATTATGCTAAGACAATTAATCACCGAGTACGGCATACAATAATGCTATAAGCCAACCACTTACGACTTATGCATTAAAATTACATAAAGAAGGCCCTTTAAAAAGGATAGGCATGTGATTATTTGGAAACAACACACGCCACTTCATCTTATTACACTCACCTTCCTGTTCAAATTCAATTGTGTAAATTAAACTAATCCCAAAATGTACCCGCTGAGTATTATACATATTACCTCATATTCTTTTTTGCTGAAAGCTGTTGCCTCTAGTTAGATTTACTTATTTATTCTATCAATATCATGTGCATTCACCTACCATCTTACCAAAAATATTAAAGGGAGCCGGTATAGACCACCACATAAACCAGGACTGTACCAAAGACCCTATAATACTAAGACAGCTCACTCAGCCTGTATTGTGTAATCAAAATGATCAAACCCACCACTTGGTGCGCTGCCTGTTCTCTTGGTTAAACAGGTGCTATATTATATGTATAAATGTATATATGAACGTGAAAGACGTGAAAGATGTGTGATGATGGCGATGCTGATGATGATGGGTATTTGTTCATAGCAATTTCATATTGATGTATATTCATACTTACCTATCTCATGTATAATATAATTGCATGTGTTTACATGTGAAATACCAACCAGCAGCCGGCTGATCAAACCCACCACAAGGTGGCACTGCAAAATTTACCATTGGAGAGATAGGGAGTGAGCCGTCTTAGTATTATAGGGTCTTTGACTGTACCCAGATGAATACCCGTCAGCACAACTTTGTGTGAATTCTCTATTTATATAAAGAAATATGTGCGTAGTGAGTGACAGAGGGATCACACAGAGTGGTATGCCTTTCTTAGTGTCGTTCACTGTGTAAGTTGGTGGGATTGAGGTTGCTATGGTAGCTAGAGCGTGCAGTCTATTCCAAGGTGCTTCTATATGCTGTCATTATTTTCTAAGTATATCTTACTACGGTGGCTACCTTGACTCATACAACATACATGTTGCGAGTATGTAACACGCAAACAAACAAATAATTTATCTGCCTCGTCGTGATGTGACCTAGCTAGTAGCTTAAGGCCCTGTCACATTACGGCGTATGGCGGGAGCGTATTGAAAACCTACGTAAGTCCTGCGCGTGCCGGCCTATCATGACCTTTGGTGACCTCTCGGGTGGTTTTGAGCGTATGTGGAACCTATGAGGAGCGTATGAGGAGCATATGATTATTTTAGGAGTGTATATACAGAGACCATAGGTCAGGCATACGCCGCCATACGCTACTCATACGCTTTGCATACGCTACGAATACGCTCCCATACGCAACTCGTAGGGTCTGCGTACGCTGCATACGCCCGAGATATGCCAGAGATACGCCCGTGACGCAAGTTGAGCGTATGAGTAGCATACGCCGGCGTACCCCTAGCATATGCCGGCGTACCCCCAGCGTACGAGGAGCGTATGAGTAGCGTATGAACCATACGCCCCCATAGGTCGAGATTTTTTGAGCATGCACAAAAAACTTTGGACGGACGGACGGGAGAAAGCGTATGGCGGCGTACAGCGGCATAGGCCTGCACATGATGGCATATGCGGAGCATATGATGGTGTATACCGACATATATGACGTAATGCGCCTATGCCGCCGTACGCTCCCCCCCAAAAACCTAATGTGACAGCCCCTTTAGATGTTGCCAGGACGCAAAACGCAAACAAACAAATAATTTAACTGTATTTTAATAGCCCGACGTGGGAGCAGGTACTCTAATTACTGAAATTAAGGTTTCCCCAAGACGGATAATATCAACAAGTATCAACTGATGATATCCCTTATGTGTAGGCCTACATTTTAAAAGGGCATTTTGTAAAATGTTTATACTGTAGGCCTGAAGTTCTCGGGTTCAAGATTGCATGGCCACTAATTGTAGAAGAGTGTGATTAAAAAATAACTCTATGATCTATTTCAGCCTCCACTATCTAATCCATGACATATATATATACCGAATAATAACGTTTCAACGCTAATCCAGATGTGTTAATCTTTTAATGAGCATTGCATAAGATTGGTTGACTGAGCCGTGTGTCGGTAGCGAAGGCCATGTTGGTTACGTTACTTGTTTTTACTATAAATAGTGACCATCACTATTATATATAATGTCATTTACCATTTTAAACTAGTCTAATCTGGCATGCATTGAACTCATATAAGTAAGCAGTATTGCCCCCCAACTAGATGTCGGTATTAATATAACAAGGACAAGTGGATTGTACAGTAACTGGAAAAATAGAGTTTGATAGTCTGTATTTTAGTCAAGTATGTAACATGTATAATATCCTCATTCCTCTATTCTAAATTACAATGACATTTGAATTTGCTCTCACTGGGATGATAATTAAGATACTTCCGTTATCGAAGCAATAAGATCCGCACCCCGCTCATCACCCTCCCAACATTTCTTTCTAACAAATTTTAAAGTTGCATAGTCCGATGGATTTGAATTTCTGTATTTTTTATGAGATAAATATATTAGATCGATCACTAGTATCTACTTTACATTAGTTCAAAGTTCACGGCGTTGAGAGACAATGTGAAGGATTGTGAATATGGTACGGTGGAGGAGTCGCTGTTGCGTGATCGGATTGTGGCTGGCGTTAAAAGTGTGAACTTACGGAACAAACTGCTTCAAACTACGGAGTTAACATTGGGAAAATGTGTTAGTATGTGTGAAATGAGTGAATTTAGTTCAGATCTGTTGGAGGACACCAAATCAGACATGGAAAGTAAGGAGATTGATTTCATTCGGAACTATGCTAATGCGCGTACCGGTGCACTGGCGGTTCGGTCATCGGTGACGCCATCTTGGAAATCGCCATCTTGGAATGCCGACGGCGCCGGTGCTGGAGAGTTCAGATCCGCTGCCAGAACTGTGGATATGAACACCGCCGGGGAGTCTGCCCAGCAAAAGGAAAGGCTTGCATAGCCTGTAAGAAGATCGGGCACTTCGGTAAGGTCTGCAGTAGCAGGCTGGGCAGCGTCAACGAGCTTACCATGGAAGAGCCTGACCCTCACAATGCTGAGCAAGACCCGGATCCGGCGGAGGTCAACGTGCTGGCAACAGTGGTGCCGGTCAGGATGCCGAGCTGTGGCACGCGATCGTTCGGGTGAACGGTTGTCCTGTCAGGTTCAAGCTCGACACCGGTTCGGAGGCGAACGTACTGCCGAGGTACGTCTTCGACAGAGTTGCTCCAGGGCGGCTGACGAACACCAGGTGTTCATTGGTGACGTTCTCCGGTCACCGGATCACTCCTGATGGGGAGGCGCTGCTGGACGTCAACGACAGAGTGCTCAAATTCCAAGTGGTACCGGATTGTCAGCCTATTTTGGGCAAGCAGGCTTGTGTGACTTTGAACCTGCTGGTGCGTGTGGATGAGGTACACTGTGCTGTGCCGACGAACATTTCCGAGCCGACGAACAGTCCCAGCCCTCGGGCGGAGAAGCTGGTAAGGTTTGGGTTTGATCAAGGCAAATGCTGTCATTCATGTCGATAAATCTATTCAACCTGTCATTGATCCAACCTGTCATTGATCCGCGGATTCCGTTTGCCATTCAGAGTAAGCTACGAAGTGAGCTTGATCGCATGGTTGAGTTAGGGGTCATAGTTGAACAGGATGAACCTACCGAGTGGGTTAATTCTATAACTATCGTAAAAAAAAAAAAACAAGATCAGGATTTGTCTGGATCCGACTAAGTTGAACAAGGCGATAAAGAGAGGGCCTTTTCCTACCAAAACTATTGATGAAATTATTGCCAAAACGGCAGATGCAAAGTATTTTTCGGTTTTAGATGCAAAGACAGGGTATTGGCACATAGAATTAGATGATGAAAGTTCATGTTTGTGCACGTTCAATACTCCGTGGGGCCGGTACAGGTATACCCGCTTGCCTTTTGGCATCAAAACAGCCGGTGACATTTTTATTCAGGAAATGCACCGTGTCATGGGCGATATACCCGGTATTGGGATAGTCACGGACGATATTTTGGTATATCGGTCAACGGATGAGGAGCACAACGAGCGGCTCCGAGCTGTGTTGGACCGAGCTAGGTCAGTTAATCTGAAATTAAACGATGCTAAGACTTTGCTATGTAAAACTACAGTGAAATATGTAGGTCATCAACTTACCCAGCAGGGTGTGAAACCTGATCCAGACAGAATACAAGCAATAGTTGACATGCTAAAGCTGCGTGACAAACAAGGCGTCCAAAGGTTCCTGGGCATGGTTGGATATGTACACAAGTTCATATCCAACATGTCCGAGATAGCTAAACCACTGCGCACGCTCCTCGCTAAGGACGTCAAGTGGCACTGGCAGACCGAACAGCAGGGCGCGTTTGATAAGTTGAAGGAGAAGTTAAGAACTGCTCCTGTGTTAGCGTATTACAACGTTAAGAAACTCATTGTCATTCAGGTAGATGCTTGTCAGTCAGCTTTAGGTGCTGTGTTGATGCAGGATGACAAGCCGATCGCACTCGCATCTCGTGCGCTTAACTCAGCGCAGCATGGTTATGTCACTATAGAAAAAGAGATGCTCGCCATGTTTCGGATGCCAGAGGTTTCATGAGTATATCTTTGGCAAAGAAGTTCAAATTCAAACGGACCACAAGCCGTTGGTGGCGATAATGCAGAAGCCAATTCATAAACTTTCTGCTAAAATGCAGAGAATGCGGATGCGATTGCAAAATTACAATATTCAGTTATGTCATGTGAAGGGTTCTTTGATGTTTTTTGCAGACACGTTATCCAGGGTGCATAGCGTCAAAGTAGGTCATGATAGCCTGTTCGATGACATGTTCTGCGTTGCCGCAGTGGACCTGCAGTCGTCGAGTTTGTTGAGTAAGATTGTATGCGAATATGGTACGGTGGAGGAGTCCCTGTTGATCTCACACATTGAAGATGGGTTCCACACTACACGCATACAGACACCGCCGTGTCTGAGACAGTACAAACACGACTTAACGATAGAAAACAATCTTGTGATGAACGGCAATCGTGTGGTGGTTCCTCCGGGTCTTCGTGGTGAAATGATAGAGGCGTTACATGAGACACACCTAAGTGTGACAAAGTCCAAGCAGTTGGCACGTGACTGTATGTTTTGGCCGAACATGAATAAACAAATTGAAGATAAGGTCAGTCGGTGTGACACTTGCCAAAACAACCGGAAAAATTTGCATAACGAGCCCCTGATAAATCACCCGATCACCTGTCAACCATATGAAAAAGTTGGTGCTGATTTGTTTGAATTAGATCATAAAAGTTATCTGATAACTGTAGATTACTACACAAAGTATCCAGAGGTGACGCTGTTGGGCGATACGTCGTCCGTCACTGTTATTGATGCGTTGAAGGATAATTTTGCAAGGCATGGTATTCCTAGTCAGGTCGTGTCAGACACTGGTCCACAGTTTAAGAGTCATGAGTATAGGGAGTTTGTGCTACACTACGGGTTTAAGGCCGTGTATTCCAGTCCACAGTATCCTCGTAGCAATGGGCAGGTAGAACGGTTTGTGCGGACAGTCAAGGACATGTTAAAGAAGTGCGGGAAGACTGGGTCTGATTTTCAGTTAGCTTTGCTAAATTATCGTAATACTCCGTTGCCCGTCCTAAATGCATCTCCGGTGCAGCTGCTCATGAGCAGGAGGTTGAGGGGCAGATTGCCTATGGCGGAGGAAATCTTGGTGCCCGAGACGCAAAGTCCAAAGAGATGCCAGACAGCCAAACGGCAGCGAACTCAGAAAGCGTTTCATGACCGGAAGTGTGGTAAGCCGCACAAACCTATGAAAGTCGGAGATAAGATAAAGTACAAAAATCATGCTGGGGAATGGAAAAAAGGGGTTATTTTGGGACGGACTCGGGTTTCTGGGAGAGAATATCAAATTTTGAACGAGTCGGGTAATATGTTATATCGTAACCATGTGCAGATATCAGGGCGCCTGTGGGGGGGCGACCCGAGATGGTCAGGCAGATGCAAACTGGGTCAGCGTCAGTGCCGAATCTAAACAGTGCGGCTAATCTAAGTAGGTCAGGTCGGCTGATAGGCCGGCGAGCAGGTTGGACCTGTAGGAGGTCAGTGTAGATTGACTATGTACACGTGTAACATGTGCATGTAGGATTAAGTTTATTTCAGATATTTTCATTAGTATGTTATATCTGATGGACATTTTATGACGTCGGGCATTACGGCCGGACATTGAGGACTTAAGTGCATTGAGCACTAAGACATTGCAAGGACTTGTGTTTAAGTTAAGTACGCATATATGTTATTATGCATTCGTCTGACTAGTATGTTGTTTTATTGCCATTGTTATTTTGAAATATTTCATCTTTCAGAAATACTTTGAGGGGGATGTGATATATGCGTAATAGACGTATAGGGGTGTGGATAATATATGTTAACAAGATGCAGAGTTTGAGACAAAGGAATATGCTAATGAGATGACATCATGGAAAGTTTAGCCGGCAGGTCAAGCGAGCCCTAGGCCGTGAATAAACCATTCAGTATCCAGAAGTCAAAAGCCCCGTTTACACGCGCGAGTTAAAACGCCTCATATAAAACGACTTGCCTAGATCGATTTACATTTGCCGTGTCAACGCGACCCTGTGGCATTTTAGGGCTGAATCGATTCATATAAATCGGTAGATGTAAACCACCTTGCCAGGTAGTATAGATGAAGCGATTCAGCTGGTTCCCTGGCGGCGATAGTGTAAAATAGTGGTGCTTGCCGGGTACAGGCTCAGCTGTAACTAATCGCTTGTGCCCGGCAGTGTTAGGGACCGATTAGGCCAAAATCTAGTGAATGCGATCATATTTAACAGAATATAGGGCCGAAATTTAATTAAATTAACCCTAAATTCCAAGCGATATTAATGTAGCAGCTATTTTATTGTCAAATCGACGAGTGTAAACTAAACAAATAGCAGTGCTCGCCGGCTACAGGCTCACCACTAAGGCTGCTGGTTCCCGGTCGCCGACACACCTTCAAACTCGCTCGTGTAAACGCACCACTACTTCGCTTCGCCCCGATCGGAAAGAGTGACCATGCTGTCATATCCTTCAAAATCGATGTTAAAACAGAAAATGAGACCATCCCACTAAGATACTCATATTATAGAGGGGATTACATTGCCATGAGTAATGATATCATGTCCCAAGACTTGCTAAATAAATTTAAGGAGAAAAATGTGCAAGAGTGCTGGGACCTGTTTCAAAATGTGTTATCAGGTGCTATCAAAAGGCACATACCACTAAGAAAATTCACAACCAGGAAACAACCTCCTTGGTACTCCAGGGATATTACCACTGCCAGAAAATTGAAAAACAAAGCATGGAATGTCTACTTCAATAATAAGACATTGGAAAATTGGGAAAAATACACTATCGCTAGGAATGCCGCAAATGACATTGTCAGTGGACACAAAGAGACTTTTGAGGACAAAATTGTCCAAGACATTAAAAATAACCCGAAAAATTTCTGGAGTTATGCTTCACATAAATAAAAAAATGGCAATGGCATACCAGCTCTAGCCAATAGTGATGACGAACTAATCGTAGACGATGAAGGCAAAGCTGAACTACTCAATGAGTTCTTCGTCAGTGTGTTTACCAATGAAAATACGAATAATATCCCACCCTCTCCAGATTCAGGAGTCACAGAATTCATCAGTGACGTTGACATAACAGACGATAAAGTTGACAAATTAATTGAAAAACTAAATGTCTCCAAGGCACCTGGGCCAGATGGGATCCATGCAAAAATCAGCAAAGAGTGTTCTGAGCAAATTGGACCTATTTTGACATCTTCTACCGTAAAAGCCTATTTGAACGGAAAATACCCAAACAATGGAAAGATGCTGAGGTAGAACCCCTGCATAAAAAGGGACCAAAACGCCTGGTATCAAATTACAGACCTGTGAGTTTAACCTCCCTATGCTGTAAAATGCTAGAAAGAATAATCCGAGACTGTGTCGTAGAACACTTGGAAAAACTAGGATTGATATCTCCGGACCAACACAGATTCACTGGAGGAAAATCTTGCCTGTCACAACTACTAGAAGTGATGGAAATTTGGACTGACTGGCTGGATCATGGCCTGGCATGGGACACCGTCTATCTGGACTTCTCCAAAGCCTTTGATAGTGTGCCCCACAAAAGACTATTAAACAAAGTCAAAGCTCTGGGAATATCCGGATCAATTTCTGAATGGATACAGGACTTCCTGTCTGAGAGAAAGCAAAGGGTAGTTGTAGGTAATAAAAAATCTTCCTTTAAGAATGTCACCTCAGGAATACCTCAGGGAAGTGTGCTGGGACCAATATTATTTATAATATTTATAAATGACCTGCCAGGCAGTGTCTCATCAAACCTAAAAATATTTGCGGATGACACAAAGGTCTTTCGAGCAATAAAAGACGTAAGAGATAAAAATCTCTTGCAAGAGGATATTCTGAAACTCTCACAATGGTCCGAGAAATGGCAATTGCCCTTCAATGAAAAGAAGTGCAAAATTATTCATTACGGGAAAAATAATCCTCATTATGCCTATATTATGCAGAACACTGTCCTGCAACAAGATAGCTATGAAAAGGACTTGGGTGTAACCTTCGACTCCCAACTCTCCTTTCAGAAACACATGAGGACTATCATCTCAAATGCTAACCAGAGAGTAGGAATAATTAAAAGAACCTTCCATCGCCTCAACAAGAACAATTTTCTCATTCTATTTAAGTCTCTTGTTAGGCCAATTTTGGAATACTGTCCACAAATTTGGAGCCCAATTTTTCGGAAAGATATTCTGGAGATCGAAAAGGTTCAGAGACGTGCAACGAAACTAGTTGCAGTTATAAAGGACTTACCCTATGAACAAAGGCTCAGGAAATTGAAACTTCCTACCCTTTCCTACAGAAGGAAAAGAAGTGACATAATTGAAGTATTTAAAATTATGAAAGGTTTTGATAAAATAGATATGAACCAATTTTTCACCTTGAATAATAGAGAAGGCAGCCGTGGCCATACTCTCAAACTAGTAAAACCCAGAGCCGTTTCAAAATTAAGGCAACACAGTTTCTCAAACAGGATCATAAATATATGGAATAGTCTCCCACAAAATGTTATAGATGCCGGCTCAATAAATTCATTCAAGAACAGATTAGAAAAAGCATGGGCTGATGATCCAGGGAAATTTGACCACTTATTCACCACATGCTACTAATATATTCCTTGTGTTGCTAATTACTTGCACTCAAGCAAAAATGAGAGACAAATAAGTGTTCACACTTCCTGTCTACCAATCGCTATATCGCTATATAAATCGATTTGTCTTAAATCGTTTTACCCTCGCCCGTGTAAACACAGCTATAGTGTTCAGACGTCATACTTTCACAGTATTCACCCATGTACTGCAAGTACGACGCGAATCCTTTATCTATGGACAGACATATCCCGTTGCACAAACATGCCAAGCTGAGATTGATTGACTCAGTG
>CM059187.1:134328624-134364916 GCA_030323885.1 Branchipolynoe longqiensis | reverse complement strand
CGCAGTCCCCATCCACCCTGATGACCGCCAGCGTCAAGGCCTTCGCCATGGTGATGAGAACCTCGATTACTTTGTTGATAATCGGTTGAGCATGGGCCTGTCATCGAGCCCCTTTATCTTTTCCAAGGTTTCGGACTTCATCGTGAGATGCGGTGTTCGCGAAGGCTTGGCCAGAGTCGTAAACTACCTGGATGACTTCTGTCTAGTCGGGGGGACGCGTTCGGAGGTCCAGGGCGCTCAGAGAACCCTCATCCACATCTTGAGAAGACTGGGGTTTTTTGTTAACTTCAAGAAGGTCAGTGGTGTCGAGACCAAGGTTAGGTTCCTTGGCATATTCATAGATTCTGTACGCCTCGAGCTTAGCCTTCCTCCGGTTAAATTAGAGAGAACATTAGAGATCCTCCGCAAACTACGTGGGCGCAGGAAGGCCAGCAGAAAGGAGCTGGAGCAGGTGGGCGGGTTGCTCGCTCACTGTGCCAAGGTCGTCCGGGGCGGGCGGACCTTCTCTAGGCGGATCTATGATCTCATGTCTAAACTCAAGCAACCTTTCCATAGAACGAGGCTAGGCACTGGAGTTAGGGAAGACCTCGACTGGTGGTTGAATTTTGCAAGTAACTTTAACGGGAAAGCCAAGATTCTCGGTAAATTTGCCCCAGTTGTATCCTGTTACAGCGACTCTTCCAAGTGGGGCTTCGGTGCCCTGCATGGCAGCGATTGGACTGTCGGTGCATACACAGACGCGACGGAAGACATCCTTGACGAGTACGTTGGTCATCACCACTTCCGTCCTCCGGAGGATGTCTGGACCGCCCACATCAACGTGCAGGAGATGTGGGCGGTCTACGCATCCTGCGTCCGTTGGAGTTCGGGCTGGGGCGATACTGCGGTCATTTTCGTCACCGATAGCTCTGTTGTGCAGGCAGCCCTTAATACTGGGAGGTCTAGGAGTGCCGAAATCATGCACTTCTTGCGCAGAATATTTTGGTTCTCGGTTCAATACAATTTTACCTTTACTTCTGTTTATATACGTAGTGCTGTTAATGTAGTATGTGATGCCTTAAGTAGACTGTGTGACAAGGATAGTGCCGCTAGAATCAGGAGTGTCGATGGTGCCAGAATGCTCTGTTGCAGCGACACTTTTGACCAATCACTCGTCTCTTTCAGTGAGGGCAGCCCTGAGAGCCGAGCAGCAGCAGTACCAGCATCAAGCATACGCTCAAAACTCAACAATAGCGAGGGCCACGCAAATCAAGAAATATTTAAGATATGCTGAGCTTTTTCATTCTTCTAGGTCCCCCATACCATGCTCCGAGGAGCAGGTGGCCCTATATGCCGCCTGGTTGGCAAGGGACCTCAAGTATGTATCGGTCATCAACTACCTCAGCGGCCTAAATTACTTCCTTAAGCAAAATGGCGAAAGGCCTATAGACTATACAAACTTTGTCCTATCTTCCACGCTCAAAGGTATTCGTAGAGCTAAGTCTGATATCCCGAGGCGCGCTATGCCCCTCCTTCCCCATATGCTTCGCAAGATCTTCGCCTTGTTAACTAATAACCCCGGCCACGTCGCCTGGCGCGCAGCAGTCCTCTGCTCATTCCGAGGGCTGTTGCGTAAGTCCCAGGTCACCTTGTCGGATTCCTCCTTATTGAGATCAGACTTCCAGTTTTATGACTGGGGGCTGGTTTTGACTGTCCGCCGCTCCAAGACGATCCAGTTTAGCGAAAGGGTCCTCGAGATCCCTATATCTAGGTGTCTTGATACTGACATGTGTGCGGTTTATTGGACCGAGCGGCATTTCAGCCAGATTGCCGCCAAACCATCTCAGGCAGCCTTCCGCATTCCATGCGGCGGCGGGAGTTCCGCCCCCTTCCCCTACTCGGCCTATCAGGAGACCCTAAAGATTTTCTCAGCCAGGGCGGGGCTCGATGCCGCCTCCCTCTCGTCCCACTCACTTAGGAGGGGGGGTTGCACCTTCCTTTCCATGTGCGGAGCCACCATAGAGGAGCTGAAGGTCCGGGGCGACTGGGCGTCCGAAACTGTCTATTCATACCTCAAGACACCGCTCGGCACAAGGATTGTGAACGACATGAGGGTCGGGGTGCGCGGGGTGGGGCGCAGGGAGGCGCTAGGTGCGGGGGCTAATCCGGTGGCGTTGTAATGGGGGGCGCTTTCCTCCCTAGGTTGGTGGGTTGGCGGGAGGCGCTTCTTGGCGGCTGGGGAGGTAGGCGCTCTGAATTGCGGGTCGGGCGTTGGGTTGGGGGGAGACGCTTAGGCGTCTCCTTGGCCTATATTTTGCTGCCCTGACGCAAATAAAGTCTCCTACCCATCACCGCTCTTGTCTCTCTCCTTGCCGTAGCCCAACTTTATAGAGAGTATAATGTATTATACGTATTTAAAAGGGGCGGAGCTCTCGCTGGTTTATCTGTAATATTATTACGATATTATTCTGTTATTTATATTGTCCAATCGCTGACTTGCCCGGATTTGCCCCGGTTCTGGCTACCCCAGCGCCACCACCTGTGGGTTCCTGGCACTACTTGCCCGGGCTGTCAGTCTCTCTCCTGCCTCTGAAAAATTTTGTTTTCTTTTTTACCGGTAGCCTATATTTTGCTGCCCTGACGCAAATAAAGTCTCCTACCCATCACCGCTCTTGTCTCTCTCCTTGCCGTAGCCCAACTTGACAAATCACAATCCTTGGTTATTGAGAACGATTTTGAATTGTTTTTGTGTCCCAAGTCGACCGCAGACACTACTAATTGGTCCTTATAGGCGACGATTGATATCCAGTCAGCAGACGGCAGAATGCAACCATCCAGTAAATGCTCGATCTCAATAGCTGCTTGATAGTCGGCTGATAGCTCAGCCGTATCATTTGGGCACTGGTCGTTGTCCGAATTATTGCCTGATATAGCCGTAGTGAATACTTCCGTAGAGGCACAAACATCACTAACACATTGAACTAATTTAGGAATCCGGTCACTAACAACTGTAGGGCAATCCCCAAAATAATCACAATCGTGTAATGTGGCAAAACTATCGTGTTCATCACCAGACAATTTCAGGAGATAATCATTCCTTCTTGCATCATAGTGATTTGTGAGCTGCCTTTTTGCGCACCAATGGCCATAGGTGCATTCGCCTCTTCCCGTCGGGCATCCTCCTTCCTTGTTGAATGCGTAGCACGGCCGTTTGCCGTCCTTCGTGTATGCGTTCGCCCCGTCAATTCCACCTGTACTTGTTTCCTTACGGATACAAATGTTTTCGAAGGCGTAATGGTATAACGCGTGTTCCGGTGAACCAGCACCGAAAGCGGCAAAGCCGTCTGTCAAAGCGTCTTTATGAACTGACATGTCCTATCCAACATGGGCTGAATACAAAAACCTATCAGCCCGAGCCTTACTCAAGATTTATGCTATATGTTGGAACATTCGACGGTAGTCATCCATAGTGTCATCTGGGTAGTCCAACACCCACCGACAGTTCGCTTCAACTAGTTCATGCGGATTTAATTTTGACACCGCTTTTTTATCCTTTGTATGATGGGCCACTTACTTTTCAAACACCTTTACCTGCTCGGCATGCGTTCACTTGATGTACCCGAAGACGAACGTGTGCGTCTACGGCGTCTGGATAGGGCTTTTCTTGCCATATGGCAAATTACAAAAACACAGAGGAAGCAGGTGGGCCGAGCAAGGTCCGAAGCAAGAGTGGGGTTGGGCCAAGCTGGCGGGTAGGGACGAGGCGGGGAAGCGCCACCTGATGGATTCGAACCCAACTAACCTACTATCAATGCCATTTAACCACAGCAGGGGGAGGCACTGCATATCCACTACACCGGTGTCGCAGTTTGAGCGCCCTGCCAGTTTGCGCGCCCTGCCAGTGGTTGTATACTTTTTTTGTAAAATAGATTTAAAAGCTTTCATTGGATCGATTAAAAATATCTTAATGTGCAATTGAAGAGGAAGATCTGAAGTATTTAATGTAACCTAAGAGCAATTTACTCTGAAAGTATTAAAGACAGAGATAATAGTGAAAGTTGGGATATTCTGAGTGTCAGTGCCAGTGTTATCCTTACCAGATCATGGCCTCAAAAACTATTTTCGCAAAATAGATTAAAGAACTTCCAATTGGCTGACAAAAAAAAAGCTGAATGTGAAATTGTAGAGAAAGATCTGAACTATTTATTAGAAACAAGAGAAATTTGCTTTCAAAGCACCAAAAATCACAAATTACTGTGATAGTTCGGGTGCTTTTAATGTTGTCTCTATCCGTGCATGCGCAGAAGCAACAGAAGGGCGCTTAAACTGGCAGGGCACTCAAGCTGCGACACCGGCATATCATGGATATATACGCGTGTATATACAAAAACAGGGCTCATCCTGGGCTGATCCGTGGTAAACCGGGCTATCCGTAGCGATCCGTGGCTAATCCGTGCTCATCCAGCTTATCCGGGTGCTGGTCCGGGTTAAACGATGGCTAAAACGTGGCTCATCCGGTTAAAAAAAACACCGGGGCTGCACCGGACAACCCTGAACGGTACACGGACTACCCCCGGAGCACCCCCGGACTACCCGGACCACCCCGGATTACACCCGGATGATGCCAGATGATGCCAGATCGAGCCTGGATTGTAATATTCCCCGGATCGCCCCGGATGTTTTAAACATCTTAAAACATCCAGTCAAGGATCACCAAGGATCACCAAGGACCAGCCACGGATGAGCCACGGATCACGCCGGATAGCCACGGACCACACCGGATCACGGTCTGGGGCTTGTCAGGCCCCTTATCCGGGTAGGTGTGATCTAGGCTTAACACTAAGAGCATACAGAGTTTCTCAAATTTCCCGTGCGCCTTCATCTACGTCATGAGAGCTCGGACTGTTAAGGTTACACATTGCAATGGTTTAGAATTTCTGTCATTTTTTAAAAAGAATAATATTTTGAGTTGATTATTATAATATAATCTACCTTATTTTAAATTCAATTAACCTTTGTTATAAATGCTTTGGATATATTTGAGGTGAAAATATACTAAGTTAATTTTGGCATGCACACCAAAATTCTGAGACAAGTAATTGAGTTGTTGGAGTTTTACGTCCTGGCAACATCTAAGGTAATATCAGGACGGCTGAGACAAGTAACATCTTGTACTGAAATGACGTACCTAAATCTTATTCTACCCATTCAACCTACGTACTCTTGTGCGTATTAAGCACTTGTTGCATAGAAAGGTATGCTAAGTCAATTTAGCAGAACCTGTTGCTGCTGAGGCCCGTGATGAGAGAATTTTAATATTCATGCCTATTCATTCGCGTGTTTTAAAATCATGTTTGTTTACTGTTGTTTTATGTCCTAGCAACATATAAGGTCATATCAGGACGGGTACCGACTTGTGACAGTGTGCACTCATGACAACTTTATGGTGCTGCCCCATTGGGAGACCAGACCAACAGCACCATGACCTGATATCCCACTCAGTCACACTATCATGACACTCAGCCAACCAGTCCTTGCCCTATCCTAATAATGCTGAGCGCTTGGCAAGAAAGCGACAAGTATAACTGTTTAAGTCATTGGTTTGACTCGACTCGACCCACAAATCTCCCAAAACAGGAGATGTACTCAATCGTGTAATTCATATATTTCCAAAATTAGCCATTTGTAATAAAAGTTCTTTAAACTAAATCGAGGTAGATTATAACGACCAACCTAATATATTTATCGAAAGAAATTCCAGAAATTGAGAACTGTCAGACTATGCACCTTTAAACTAGAAATATAGAGGACTCTGTTCAACTTCTCATCCGCACATGCGATTCTTGCATGCTGTTAGTCATACTTTTCACTGCCACTTAGATTCAGAGATCACCTCATCGCATGTTGGAGGCTACAAAAGTACAATAGATCAATTATAAAAATGTATCTATGCACCCAAGAAAGATAATGTGATAACTGAAATTAAGGTGTAAGTAAAGAACTGCTGACTCATGGGACGAGTTCTGGTCGCACGCAGCTGTTCCCGTTTATATACCGGCAAGTTCCTTTTTGGGCACAACATTGCATTCCAAGGCGAATGAATTATTTCTGTCCTGTTTGTTGGTTGGTTGTTGGAGTTTTACGTCCTGACAACATCTAAGCAGGGATGAAAGATCTCTGGGATTCCGCGGATTTCCGGGATTTTTCAATCCTGCAGCACCAACGTGTAGATCTATACTAATACGTGGCGCAGACACCGCACCAATATCAGTGTATACTACTAATAAATGCTCCAAACGCCACAGCACTATCAGCGTATACTACTAATAATGCTTCAAACATCGCAGCACTATCAGTGTATACTACTAATAATGCTTCAAACGGCGCAGCACTATCAGCGTATACCAATATATATGAAACCTGACTTCCTGGAATTTTCCGCGATTCCCTGACAGTGACAATGCTAAACCTATGGGAGAATATCAGCATTTCCGCTTTTTTTCCCGGAGATCACTTTCATCCCTGATCTAAGGTAATATGAGGATGGGCTCTGTTTTGTTAGTCAGAGGGAATCAGCGTCCAGGTGCCGCCCGTCTGTAGGTCTTTTTTTTTTTTTTTTATGCTGTGTTTATGCTATCCATAGCATGTAAGCTTGAGTGCTCGGGCTTGTTTTCAATGCTGGACAGTTGTAGTAGTGGTTTAATCTTATCACACAGTAAGAGGTGATAATATGTTTTTGTTTCTCACACAGCTACATGGTGATTATTTAGTATCTGTACATGTTTGAGCTTGTTTTGTGTTGGGGTTGGCTATCCAAGGTCGATCCGAAATAGGGAAAGACTGCTAGGTAGCTGTTAGGCGTGGCAGTTAAGTGTGTTCTTGGCTCGTAGATGTTTGAGCGTGTTTTGTGTTGGGTTTAGCTATCCAATGTCGATCTGAAATAGGGAAGGACCATTAGAAAGCTAATGGTTTTTGTTCTAAATGTAGGTATTATTGGTTTTATTTTCTGATCACCCTTGTGGTGGGTGCGAATAGTATATTAGTCTTTTGGTTTTTTGGTTTATGTTTTACTACTACTTATGAATTAGCCTACTCTACATTTATAGGCTTTTACATAGTTTGTAGCTGTTCGTTATCTACTGAAGGTGGTCCAGATTACCCCCTTGGGGCAGCCCAGTTTGTGGGCTGTGACATATCATATGCCCTTCTGTGGTTTTGCCCCAGGGTGTTTTAAGGGCCTCCCTTTTTTTACATATATATTGTTGTATCTTTTCAGATCAGGAGTCTCTGTTTTTGGTTGTTTGTTATCTACTGAGAGTGGTCCAGGTATCTCCCTTGGGGCAGGTTCGTTTGTGGGCCGTGACCTATCACATGCCCATCTGGGGTTCTGGCCCTAGGGTGTCATCAGCGTCCTCCCTTTTATACAGAGATATTTTTTGTATGTCTTTAGATCAGGGATATGCCTTTCTTTTACTGATTGGGCGCTCCAAGCCTTAGCAGCCATTTCTAATGTGCTTCTTTCATGGGCCTTTATGCGGCTCCTTGTTTGTTTTATTAGTGGTGCATTGTTTATTCATGTATCTCTGGTTGGTTGCTTTTGGTATTTCCTATCGTGACTGTACCCAAATGCGAGTGTTTTGAGGTGTACTAGTCTCTTATTTTTATTTTTTGCAATTTTGCTTTGGGTGGCATGTCCAGGTCATAGGTGGGGTGCATTCTGTCCACCCTGAGACATATTTTAAATGCTTTATTTTGTAGGAGTTTCACCTTGTTGAGCACTTCTTGCTTTGCTCCCATGTATATTGTGTCTCCATAGTCAAAGTATGGGAGTACCATTTCTTTGAAGACCTTTATTGACCTTTCTTGTGTCATGAATTTTCTTAATTTGGCAAATAACCAGAGTTTGTGATTTACTGTTTGTATGATTTTTGTCATGCATAGGTTGTAGTTTAGTTGGCTGTCCAGCTCTAGGCCTAAGTATCTGTAGTGCTTTACTTTTTCCAGCACCTGGTTTCCTAGTTTGCACTGGGCATTACTTTCCGCTAGTGGTCTATGCGAGAAGAGGACTGTTTCGGATTTGCTGGCATTTATGGTTATTTTATTAGATTCGCACCAGTCATCCAGTTTCTGTAGTAGTTTATTTAGTTGATTTGTTACCTCTTCCTCAGTGTTGCCCTCAACATATATGACAGTATCATCTCCATATAGCTGGAGGCATTCAGTATCTAGCTACTTCTCTAGGTCATTTATGTATATTATGAAGAGTAGTGGTCTTATTAATTATTCACAGTCTATCAGAACAGCACAACATCGGGGCAAGTGGAGAACCATTGCATCCAACCCTCGACTAGAGGACGGAACTATTGATTGATTGAGTGGTCCTAGGACTGACCCTTGTGGGACTCCACATGTAAGTGGTTTGCATTCTGGTATGCTATTTTCTACGTTGGTTTTTTGTTCCCTATTTCTCAGTTAGCATTCGATCCATTTTTTTGTGGCTGATTTTATACCTATTTGGTTGAGCTTTTGAAGTAGTATCTTGTGATCTACTGTGTCAAAAGCCTTGCTGAAATCTATGAATGCTGCCCCTGATTTTTTTGTTGTTCATTGAGGCCAGTAAGTGACTGGTGAGTTGGGCTATGGTTTTTGATGTGGAGTTTTCTGAAGCCCCCTTGTCTCAAGTTTAGTATATTATTCTTGTTCAGGTGTTCATTTATGTGCCTGTGTAGTATTTTTTCAATCAATTTGCCTGGGGCCTGTAGGATTGAGATGGGTCTGTAGGTGCCTATGCTTTGTTTATCTCTGGGGTGATAGTGGCCATCTTCCAGGCTTCAACACATTTACTTTGTTTGAAAGAGGCATTAAATAAGTCTTTTATGGTGTATGGGATGGCTTGTAGAGCATGTTTTAATACTTTAGTTGGGATATTTTCTATGCCACTTGGTTTATCTGTGTCTATGCTCTGTATTAGTTGTTGTAATTCTTTTGCATTAGTTTTGCAGGTAGGGATTTCATCTTGTATTTGCTCTGATTTGTTTTCCCAATCCCGTATGAATTTTGTTGATAGTTGTTGTCCCACTGAAGGAAAGTGGTCATTTAGTTTGTCTGCTGCCTCTAGGTTTGTTAGTGGGCTGCCTTTCTCATTTGTGAGTGCTATGCAGTCTTTAGATTTATTGTTGGGGAATAGTAGATTTACATTTTTCCAGAATTTGTTTGTGTTACTACCCCATTGATCATCTTGGCTTATAATGTTGTTTTCTTTGGCTGTTCTGACAGCTTTCTGGGACTTATTTCTAGCTGTCTTGTAGGCTAGTCTATCTGCTGGGGTTTTGGTACTTTTTGTCAGATTCCCTAGTTTTCTTTTGATTTCTATCTGGGCTATTAGCTCATTGTTCACCCTTGGATCTTGTTTTTTGTTTATTTTGAGTTTTTTTATTTGGCACATTTGGTTTAGTGAGGTTGTTATTTCCGTAATGATATTGTTCCAGAAAATGTCAATATAATTTTTGTTACTATTTATTTTGTTTTTTTTGACTCTCTAGGTGGTTTTCTAGTGATTCTTTTGAGTAGTTTACCAGTGATCTACCCATCTTGTATTCATATTGATTTTTGGTTAAAAGTTTTTTTCTGGTGACGTATATTAGATCGTGGTCACTAATACCCCAGCTTCTGGTGCCCCACTTTGTTGCATGGTTGGAGTTAGTTAGTATTAGGTCAATTGCCAAGCTATTTTCACTGAGTCTGGTATTTTCTGTGATTATCTGTTGAAGGCCTATGGTTTTGATAGTGGTCTGCAGCATTAGTTTGTTTGTTATCATTTGAGTTATAGTTTATATTAAAATCACCCAGAATGAAAATTTCTGCAGTTGATAATTTTTGTACTGTGCTAACACTTTTTTCAAGGGCCTCATAGTGCGGTATGATATGTATTCCCGTAGGATTTTTGTGCGAAAATTGATTTTTTTTTGCAGTTCTGGCTTCAATAGCGTTCAGGCTAACAGAAAATGATGGGGTCCAAATTTTCAGACCGCTCACCCCTTCGTGGGGGTTCATTTCCATTTTGAGACCCCCCGCAACTGACCATTCACCTATCTCCGGAAGTTATTGACCGATTTTCATACTTGAAGTGTCGATTTGTAGGTTGTCAGGTATGCTGAGTTGATTTAGGACACTTACAAAGCAACCGGAAGTGTAGGTTTTCACTTCCGGTTGACAAGTTATGGTTTGACTCTGACTCATGTGCCTTCCAGATGGACACTGGCATGTATCCTCATCATGTATGATCCGATTTCTTAGTTTTGGGAGATTTAAGCATACTGAGGTGATTGTGGGCACTTCCAAAGCAGCAGAAAGTATTTTTGCTGACTCTCGGTTCATCATATAGGGTCTCCGAACACCGAAACTAATGACGCTATTTTTTCTTTCAGGTCAGAAGCTTGGTGATAGACTTCACTACAGATCTTCCAGAACGTCAAATTTGTATTCCAGATACTCCAATTAAAATGGACCATATAAATGATTGTCATCAGCATGATTTCATTTTGTTTTTTAGATGTGTTAAAACAGTTTTGAGTCCAGTTGGAAATACTCTTTGCCAGCATTATTAACGAGATCAGTAAATCACATACGGCCGAAGATTGTCAATGTTTCTCAGTGTTATGGATCATCCCAAATTGTCAGTGGTTGGTGCTGGTTGCATGTCCTGGGTAAAAGCAGCATTGCCATCGACGCGTTGTTTCATGTCGGGATGGTTGTGCGCTTGTGGGGGTAGGGGTTGGGTTATATGGAAGTATACTAAACTAGTGATCAGAAGTGGGATTTAATTTTCCTTTTACTACCAGCTACAGTATTACCATGTATAGAAAACAGCTTTGAGTGCCTAGGACTATGGACATTACTGCATGAGAGCACCATGCACACACACAAAACACACCAAGTATGCACACAATAGGAGATACCAGAGCATAAATATAATCTAAAAAGTAAAGATACAAATTCTCAGCCCAGATCAACACTCAACACTCACTAAGATAAACAAATAAATATGTCAATACAACAGTCACCAATATTTACACACATGGGGGTTGGCGGGTCCTTGGGTGTGGGGGGGGGTTGCGTGCACGGGAGAGCGATTGCGAGGACCCAGGTCTGGTGGTTGATGGGCCACCTACTTTTACTGCACTTCCTCTGACAGAACTGAAGGGCCAACCAGGCTTCAAGATTGGCCATCTAAACATACAAAGTCTCCCCAACAAGATTGACCAACTAAGGATAGACCTGCCTGAGTCAGGATTTGATGTCTTCACAATATCGGAAACATGGCTCAACAGTCACATGGAAGACAGACTAGCCAGCGTACCAGGCTACCAATTCATGAGAGCCAACAGAAAAACAAAACGGCCAGATGGCCAAACCAAACAAGGAGGTGGACTGGGAATTTATTCAAAAAATGAGCTACATACTGATACATCAAAATATGAGGACCTTAACCTCTCCAACTGCAACATCGAACTACAATGGGCAATTGTAATCAGACCTCACACCAAGAGTATACTCATCGGCAACATATATAGGCCTCCAGATGGCAATCTAAACGAAGGAATTGACCTTCTAAACGAATCCATGAGACAAATAACCGACATGGACAAATATGAGATACTCATACTAGGAGACTTTAATGTGGATTACAATGAAAAGAAACAGACTCTGTGGGGAACAATGAAACAATTTGCAGCAGATCATGAGCTCCAGCAAATGATACACAAACCAACCAGAATAACCAGAACCTCTGACAATACAATAGACCTAGCATTCACCAACATTAAGCACTGCACAAATGCAGGAGTTATCAACTATAATATAAGTGACCATAAACCAATATACATACTAAAAAAGAAAATAAGGAATGACAAGAGATCTGCCACTTACTGGGGACGCTCATACCGAAACTGTGACCAGAGAGAATTGGAAAACTCACTGCAGGAATTCAACCAAAGAGAGCTCCTAGTGGAACAAGACCCAAACAAATGCTGGGAAATGCTTAACACAACAATAACAAAAGTGGCTGACATGCATTGTCCCCTAGTAGAGCTCACTATTAGAACTAACACAGCTGGGTACCTTAATGAAGAACTAACAGAACTACAACTAGACAGAGACTACTTTAGACACAAATTTGAAATATCAAAAGACCCTGGTGATGAGTTCATAGCCAAATGCATGACCAGGAAAACAAGAAATGAAGTCAGAAAGGCCAAAGCAAGATTCCTCCAAGACCAACAATACAAACATCGAAACAATGCCAAAAAATGCTGGCATGTACTCAAACAGATTGAACCAGAAAGCCAGACCAAAATTAGTAGCCTTTCCAATGAAGAATCTGGCAACGTAATACCGGATAACCTACTTCCTGAAGAAATCAATAATTATTTCATCGAGATAGGAGAAAAGCTAGCCAGTAAATTTAACCAAGGAACAGCCCAACAAAAATGTTACCAAGCCAAACTAAATAACCACAACTATGATATCCAAGAAACATCATGTGATGAAATCCTAGACAGAACAAATCAAATATCATCCTATAAATCGTCTGGTAGAAAAGACATCAGTACTGCCTTGATAAAGATGGCAATAACAACACTAATTAGGGAATTCACACATATGTACAACTTAATAATTAAAACAGGCATCTTCCCCGATGCATGGAAAGTAGCTACAGTCACCCCAATCCCCAAGACCAATAACCCAAGATACTGCAGTGAACTGTGACCAATTTCAATCCTCTCAATTCCAGGAAATATTATTGAACAGATTATACATGACCAAGTTAAAGCATTCCTTGAATCATCCAACTATCTGACCTACCAGCAAAACGGATTTACGAAAAACAAATCCACAACAGGGGCTCTGGCATCTCTACTGGATGAACTTTTGGGCAACATGGATAAAGGTGAACTAACAATCACTGTCTTCCTTGACTTCAAGAAGGCATTTGATACAATTGACCACAAGATCCTGATGAAGAAAGTAGTAAGAGCTGGATTAGGCAACAAAGCACATCAGTTCTTCACAAATTACCTCAAGAACAGGATGCAGTGCACAAAACTAAACAACAATGAGTCCACCACCCGTAGGGTCAAGACCGGCGTGCCACAGGGCTCCACCCTAGGACCCCTGCTATTCCTAATCTTTATTAATGACCTACCACTAGTATCTGATAGAGCAACATTTACATTATTTGCTGATGATGCAGCACTCACAGTACACAATAGAGATATTATGGCAGCGGCAGCCCAGACAGACATGGTGTTAGATAAGGTGAATACATGGTGCTATGAAAATAAACTAACAGTAAATAGTGCCAAGACAGAGTATGTGATCTATGGGACGAAAATGAGAAAATCAAGAGCCCCTCAAATCCAACTACATATGAGTGGAACCTTACTTCGTGAAGTGGACTCCTACAAATACCTGGGCACAACTCTTGACTCCACTCTAAATGGGAATCGACAATTGGCGAGACTGAATCAAACGCTGGCACTAAAACTGACAACTTTTAGGAAATTAAGGAAATTCATAAGTGAAAACACTGCACTACTCCTGTACAAGACTACAATATTGCCTGTTATAGATTACAATGACATCATATATGAGCTCTTAACAAAACAACAAAAGATCAAACTGCAAAGAATTCAGAACCGAGCACAGAACAGTTTACCAAGGCAAGACACTCAGTGTGGCTGAACTGCACAAGAAAGCAAAATTGGATACTCTCTCAGAACGAAGGGACCTACACCTGATGGCACTAATGCACAAACGCGCAAAAGACGAAAAATTCATTGACCGCACAAATAGAATAACAAGAAGAGGAGCCTTCACTCTGCTCAATGTACCACACCTTTCAACAAATAAATATATCGGAGCACCAATCTACAAAGGTAGTGTCATGTGGAATGACCTCCCTATCAGAGTCAGAGAAACGCAAACAATACTTGCCTTCAAAAATGCATATAGAGCCCACCTGGTTATTCAGGCCCTTAAATGACTACTGCAGTAATTACGAGCAAAGCCCTGAGCTACTGCCACCCCGGATCCTCGCTTGCTCTCCGGTGGGTTTTTCCCCCGTACCACCCACCCCAATGGGCCCCCCTCCCCTGCCACCACCCTTAACCATGATCATGAACAAACCATCAACACACCGAACATCCTACACAACTATCAATCTGTTTAAACACATCAAACATTATATAAGACAGGCAAAATGTCTTGTCAACTCTGAACTTAACTTGTTTTATAAGAAAAAAAAAAAAAATGTAACCCACAACGATTATTTGAGTTGCCCCGAGTATACACCTTCTACTCGGTGCTGCTCCTCATTTTTGCATGAACTACAGTGACTGTTGCTGTACATTATACAGCAGGAGCCACTCCCATAATTCTACAGGATCGGTGCTGTAACTAATACAGCACTGATCAAACTTATTCTAATAGTAAGATGGCCGGAAGACCAGTGCCCCGGCGCTGACAAATGTCATGTTCAGATGAATAAATACTTTACCAAAAAAAAAAAAATTGAATACGCCACCACCAGCACCAGGGGCTAGAGCCCGGTGCTAAATACATTCAGACCTATCCATGCTCACTTAGGGGTATTTAGCATATTAAAAATACACCACTGTTGCCACCAGGGGCAAGGTGAAGGGATATTCACCTAACGACAGTAACAGCTATTCTAAGACCAAGAACCCAGAGCTGTGGGTAGTCAAACATAACCATGGTCATGTGGGTATTTTGCGTTTCGAAGGGCTTATCGATACTGGTAGTGCATATCCTGTTAATCAGATAGCTTATAGGATACCTTTAAGTAGAAGACATCTTGTAGAAAAAGAATTAAATTAAATGCTTGAAGATGATATTATAGAGGCTAGTTGTAGTCCGTGGGTTTCACCAACCAGTCACTATAGTGCCGAAAAAGGACAGTACTACTCGTCTTTGTGGAGACTATCGTAAGCTAAATGCAATTGATGTCATAGCTCCTATAAGTTATTTAACTAGTAATAAAGGTAGCTTTGTTTGGACTGTAGAATGTGAAAATGCTTGGAATGAGTTGAAAAGTCTATTATTAGAATGTGTCCTTCTAAAATTTCCTGATCCTTTTATGCCTTATAAGCTGTATACAGATGCTTCTGAGTACAGTTTAGGTGCTGTCTTGGTACAGGAAGATGAAAATGGGATAGATAGGCCTGTGCATTTAATAAGTACTAGATTTTCTGCTGCTCAGCGTAATTATCCTATGATAGAAAAAGAAGCATTTGCTATAATTTATTCATTAATTAAACTAAGACCTTACTTATATGGTGCTGAATTTACTATTTACACAGACCATGCTCCACTAAAATGTTTTTTCAACTTTGGGCAGTATTATTAGCGGAATTTTCAGCACCAATTGTCTATATGAAAGGGGTAGATAATGTATGGGCTGATATGCTGTCTAGGTTAAGACCGAATACAGAGGCTAAGGAACCAGTGGAAATATTTGTGTTTGATCCTATGTTGGCAGAACAGGCAATTCCATTTGAGCACTATAAACTGCCATTTGATGAAGTCATGAATGAGCAGAAATAAATGCCCGAATATACGTTAGGGAGGAATGAAGAAAATAATTATTTGCTAATGGATAGTCTTCTTTATTCAATGATTACTCCTTCACGTAAAGATACATATCCTCGACTAGTCTTGCCGAAGAGATACAGGAATTCTGTAATTAAAATAGCTCATACTGAAGTAGGTCACATGGCTATGTCTAAACCCCTGAGGTGACTGCAGGAACACTTTCGTTGGTCTAGTATAGCTGGAGATGTCCACAAAGTAATTGCCAATTGTCCGCCTCGTGTCTTGAATTATGGAACAATGAATAAATAAATAGGAATGCATATTTCAATAAAAATAAACTGGTTTGATGGATTTATTTCTTATTTTATGTGTCAACTTTAAACCCCATGTGGACACGGCAAAAAATTTAGCCACACAACTGAAACTGTGCCTAGAGATACCTTATGGTGCTGCCATCTGTGAGAGTTATCGGCCACTAAAATACATGCTGCCGTATTCTGTCACTAGCTCATAGAAGTTGGGCATGCTTAGCGATTTTCTGTGAATATAGTGGGAAAACCTGACATTTTCTCCCAAATTTTCAACATATAGATGGACCTACAAATAATTTAGCCCAATTTTCGGCAGGTAAGAGCTTTGTGTATGTAGAAATTGATCTGCTATCGGCGCTATACGTTTATTATGATAGAAATGTGATAAATGGTGTTGCCGTGGATTCGCTATAGGAGTGCTGCTACTCGTGGTGACGGTGAGTTGTCGCAGTGCTAGTCAACAGGTTCGGGATTGCTGGTAATGGTGTGTGTATTTCTGATAATGGGTTAGAATTTAAAAATAAAATGATTATAGATCATTTTAGAGAACTTGGAGTAGAGGTAAGGCATACTACACCGTATCATCCACCATCTAATGGGATGGTGGAACGTTACCATAGAACACTAAAAAGCATCTTGAGGAAGTTGGTAAATTCTCGGGCTAGTCAATGGGAGAGTTCTTTACCTGATGTGATATACGCGTATCGCACTGTACCTTCGGATAGTACAAGTTTTTCTCCTTTCTTTCTAACTTATGGTGGACATCCAGGTTCAAAACATAGTTCTTTACTTTATCGTTCTACAGGTACGAGGGATTCAAACTTAGCATATCGGATGGATGACTTGTCTATTGCTTTAAATAAAGCAGTTGACAATCGACTGGAGAGTCGAAAATACAATATTGCTTGTGCTGATAAAAAGGTGAATGCTATTCAATTAAATCAGGGTGCTAAGCTGTTTTATTAGTGAATGAATCTGGACTGTTGGACCGAAAATATGATCCGGGATACATAGTAGTTAGATCACGGGGTTCGGTAGTAACCGTGGTAGGGCCTAAGAATGATCGAAAAAGTGTTAATCAAGAAAAGGTTTGAATAGTTGATTCTAAAATTAGTTGGGATGATTTGGCACCTAGATTAACTCGTACGGAGAGGTTAAAAGGTAGGAGGCAACCTTTGCCATTCGATCCAATTGTTTCTGGCCGGGAAAAATTAACTAATGTATTTTTGCTTGATAAAACAAAACAAAAACCTAAAATAATACATTCTCAACTTGTTGTTACATGTGATATATGCGTAATAGGCGTATAGCTATGTGGCTAATATATGTTAACGAGATGCAGAGTTTGAGACAAAGGATTATGCTAATGAGATGACGTCATGGAAAGTTTAGCCGGCGGGTTGAGCGAGCCCTAGGCCGTGAATAAACCATTCAGTATCCAGAAGTCAAAGTGTTGAGACGTTGTACTTTCACATGGTGTCAGATGAGGAAGAATGCCGCCTGCTAATACGTTGCCGGGATTGTGGCCGCCTGGTCAGCTTGTCCTCAGCCACAACGCGAGATCGAACTGGAAAACATGGATCAGAGCATACAACATATATGCCATAGCTGCAGGTGTCGTGATGAAGACAGAACGAGTGCAATGCTGCATCTTTCTTCACGTTGCTGGTGAGGAAGCGCAAAAGGTTTTCGCCAATATGAGTGTCGCGCTCGCTGATCAAGACAGGATCGGGCCACTCACGGAGGCATTTCGGACATATTGTGTAGGCAAATGCAGTCTTATCATCACAAGATATAAGTTTAATACACATAATCAGGCTACAGAAAATATGGCTACGTACATCACAGCTTTGAGATACAGGGTAAAGGATTGCGAGTATGGTACGGTGGAGGAGTCGCTGTTGCGCGATCGGTTAGTGGCTGGTGTGAGAAATGTGAATTTGCGTAACAAACTGCTGCAAACTACTGAGTTAACTTTGGAAAAATGTGTCAGTATTTGTGAAATGAGTGAGTTCAGTTCTGATCTGTTGGAGGACACCAAGTCAGACGTGGAAAGTAAGGAGATTGATTTGATAAGGAACTATGTTAATGCGCGTACCGATGTACTGGCGGTTCGGTCATCGGCGACGCCATCTTGGAAATCGCCATCTTGGAATGCCGGCGGCGCCGGTGCAGGAGAGTTCAAGATCCGCTGCCAGAACTGTGGATATGAACACCGCTGGGGAGTCTGCCCAGCGAAAGGCAAGGGTTGCATAGCCTGCAAGAAGATCGGGCACTTCGGTAAGGTCTGCAGGAGCAGACTGGGCAGAGTCAACGAGCAAGACCTGGATCCGACGGAGGTCAATGTGCTGGCAAAGGATCTGTTTGTCGGTGCCATGGACCGCCGTGCCGAGCAAGATGCCGAGCTGTGGCACGCGATCGTTCGGGTGAATGGTTGTCCTGTCAAGTTCAAGCTCGAGACCGGGTCGGAGGCGAACGTGCTGCCGAGGTATGTCTTCGACAGAGTTGCTCCGGGGTGGCTGACGAACACTAGGTGTTCGTTGGTGACGTTCTCAGGTCATCGGATCACTCCTGACGGGTAGGCGATGCTGGACGTCGGCGACAGAGTGCTCAAGTTCCAGGTGGTACAGAACTGTCAGCCTATTTTGGGCAAGCAGGCTTGTGTGACATTGAACCTGCTGGTGGGTGTGGATGAGGTGCACTGTGCTGTGCCGACGAACATTTCCAAGCCGACGAACAATCCCAGCGCTCAGGCGGAGAAGCTGGTAAGCGAATACAAAGATGTGTTTCAGGGTTTGGGGTTGATCAAAGCAAATGCTGTCATTCATGTCAATAAATCTGTACAACCTGTTATTGATCCGCCTAGACGGATTCCGTTTGCCATTCAGGGTGAGGTACGTAGTGAGCTTGATCGCATGGTAGAGTTAGGTGTCATAGTTGAACAAGATGAACCTACCAAGTGGGTTAAGTCCATAACTATCGTAAAAAAAAGAAATAAGATAAGGATTTGTCTGGATCAGACTAAGTTGAACAAGGCGATAAAGAGAGGGCCTTTCCCTACCAAAACGGTTGACAAAATTATTGCCAAAACGGCAGATGCGAAATGTTTTTCAGTTTTGGATGCAATGACAGGTTATTGGCAGATAGAGTTAGATGAAGAAAGTTCACGTCTGTGCACATTCAATACTCTGTGGGGCCGGTACAGGTACACCCGCTTGCCTTTTGGCATCCAAACAGCCGGTGACATTTTTATTCAGGAAATTTACCGTGTCATGGGCAATATACCCGGCATCGGGATAGTCACGGACGACATTTTGGGATATGGGTCAACGGTTGAGGAACATAACGAGCGGCTCAGAGCCGTGTTGGACCGAGCTAGGATGGTTAATCTTAAATTAAATGAAACAAAATTGTTGCTATGTAAGACTACAGTGAAATATGTAGGTCATCAACTTACCCAGCAGGGTGTGAAGTCTGATCCAGACAGAATACAAGCAATAATCGACATGCCAGAGCCGCGTGACAATCGGGCATCCAAAGGTTCCTGGGCATGGTTGGATATGTACACAAGTTTATACCCAACATGTCCGAGATAGCCAAACCACTACGCACGTTCCTGGCTAAGGAGGTCGCGTGGCACTGGCAGACCGAACAGAAGGGCGCGTTTGATAAGTTGAAGGAAAAGTTAAGAACTGCTCCTGTGTTGTCTTGTTACAATGTTAAGAAAGCCATTGTTATCCAAGTAGATGCTTGTCAGTCAGGTTTAGGTGCCGTGTTGATGCAGGATGACAAGCCAATCGCACTCGCATCTTGTGCGCTTAACTCAGCGCAGTGTGGCTATTTATTTATTATTATTATTATCCTCTTCTTTGATGCAGGCTTGTCGTAGCCTATACAAAGCTTGTAGCTCTCAGCTCTAATGGTATGCAGCCTCGAAATCGTACAGGAATGTTTCTCTGGCCCAGGCCCTGTCCAGCGCATTCTTGAATTGATTCATGGTAGCTGCTTCCACCGCTTCTTCCGGTAGCTCATTCCACATGTTTATCACTCGCTGTGAAAAGAAGGCCCCTCTGAGTGAGCTGTTGTACCTTGGCTTGAAAAGCTTCTTGGAGTGACCTCTGGTATTGCTTCCCTGTATGCGTCTGAATAGCAAGGCCTCATCCACATTATACTCAGCATTCAGGAACTTCCATGTGTTGATCATGTCCCCACGAAATCTTCTGTATGTGAGGCTTGGTAACTTGAGTCTCCTGAGTCTGTCTGGATAACTAAGGTCCTTCAGATGTGGCACTAGCTTAGTTAACCTTCTCTGAACAGCTTCAATGGATTTAATATCCTTCTTCAACGTTGGGTGCCATATAGTGACTCCATACTCTAGTATTGGCCGTACTTGGCTCTTGTACAAAGTGATCAGCATCTTTTCGTCCAAGTATTTGAAGGTTCTGCGAATCATTCCCACAATCTTATTAGCTTTGGATACGGTTTGTTGTATGTGCTGGGAGAAACTTAGCCTATTGTCTACAAATACTCCTAAATCTTTCTCTACCTCACTCTCTTCGAGATTTAGTGGCTGGCCAGTAGAATTTTCATGCATAACATATGTATACTCTGGGTGGTGTCTCCCTATTCGCATGACCTGGCATTTATTCGGATGGAACTTCATCTGCCACTGCTTGGCCCAATTCTCCATTTCCAGCAGGTCCTTTTGCAGATCAGCACAGTCTTCCATGGAATTCACAGTTCTGTAGATCTTTGCGTCATCTGCAAATAATTTTATCCCACATGATGCAATCTCTGGCAGGTCATTGATGAAAATGACGAACAGAATAGGGCCCAGGACGCTCCCTTGAGGTATCCCACTGAGAACCTCTTTGAAGGAAGATTTACTGCCATTTACTACGACTTGCTGTTTCCTTCCAGTCAAAAGACTTTGGATCCATCTCAGAGTATTCCCTTCGATGCCATAGTTTTGTAACTTGGTAGCTAGCCTCTGGTAGGGGACAGTATCAAATGCCTTCATGAAATCTAAGTATATAGTATCTAGTGATTCCCCCCTATCCATTGCATCGGTCCATATTTCCAAAGTTTCTAGTAGCTGCATAACTGTTGATTTCTTTGGTAGAAACCCATGTTGGTGGTCCGACATCAATTTGTTCTCTAGCATATGGCTGAGCATGTGCTCTCTGATGATACTTTCCATTACTTTGCATACTTTAGATGTGAGGCTTACTGGCCTATAATTTGCTGGAGAATGCCACTATTGAAAAAGAGATGCTCGCCATATGTTTCGGATGCCAGAGGTTTCATGACTATATCTTTGGCAAGGAAGTTCAGATTCAAACGGACCACAAACCATTAGTGGCGATAATGCAGAAACCAATTCATAAACTTTCGGCTAAGATGCAGAGAATGCGAATGCGGTTGCAAAATTATGATATTCAGCTATGTCATGTGAAGGGTTCTTTGATGTTTTTTACAGACACGTTGTCCAGGGCGCATAGTGCCAAAGTAGGTCATGGTAACCTGTTCGATGACACGTTCTGCGTTGCAGCAGTGGACATTCAATCGTCAAGTTTGTTGAGTAAGATTGTCAGAGAATAGGAAAAGGATGTATCCATGTCCATGCTGATCTCACACATTGAAGATGGGTGGGACACTACACGCATACGCCGTGTCTGAGACAGTACATCCCGCACAAACACGAGTTAACGATAGAAAATAATCTAATCATGAAAGGCAATCGGGTGGTGGTTCCCCTGGGTCTCTGCGGTGAAATGATTGAGGCGTTACATGAGACACACTTGGGTGTGACAAAGTCCAAGCAGCTGGCGCGGGACTGTATGTTTGTGGCCGAATATGAATAAGCAAATTGAAGATAAAGTCAGTCGGTGTGACACTTGCCAAAACAACCGGAAAAATTTGCATAACGAGCCATTGATAAATCACCCGATCGCCTGTCAACCATATGAGAAAGTCGGTGCAGACTTGTTTGAGTTAAACCATAAGAATTACCTGATAACTGTAGATTATTACACGAAATATCCAGAGGTGACGCTGTTGGGCGATACGTCGTCTGTCACTGTTATTGAAGCGTTGAAGGATAATTTTGCAAGGCACTGTATTGCTAGTCAGGTTATTTCGGACAATGGTCCGCAGTTTAAGAGCCATGAGTATAGGGAGTATGCACACCACTATGGGTTTAAGGCCGTGTATTCCAGTCCACAGTACCCTCGCAGGAATGGGCAGGTGGAACGGTTTGCGCAAACAGTCAAGGACATGTTAAAGAAGTGCGAGAAGACTGGTTCAGATTTTCAGTTAGCCTTGCTGAATTATCGTAACACTCCATTGCCCGTCTTGGATGCATCTCTGGCTCAGCTGCTCATGAGCAGGAGGCTGAGAGGTAGATTGCCAATGGCGGAAGAAATTTTGGTACCCAAAACGCAAAGTCCACAGAAGGTCCAGACGGCAAAACAGCAGCAAAGTCAGAAAGCGTTTCATGACAAGAAGTGTGGAAAGCCACACAAACCTTTGAAAGTCGGAGATAAAATATAATACAAGAATCATGCTGGGGAATGGAAAAAAGGGGTTATTTTGGGTCGGACTGGTATTTCTGGGAGAGAATATCAAATTTTGAACGAGTCAGGTAATATGTTATATCGAAACCGAGTGCAGATTATTAGGGCACCTTTGGGGGGGCAGCCCGAACTGGTCGGGCAAACGCAAACTAGGTCAGCGTCGTTGCCGAATGTAAACAGTGCGGTTAATCTAAGTAGGTCAGGTCGGCTGATTAGGCCGGCGAGCAGGTTAGACCTGTAGTAGCTCAGTGTAGATTGAGTGTTTACACGTATAGCATGTGCATGTAGGATTAAGTTATATTTTCAGCTGTGTTTTGATATTGAATGTTTGATGGACAATTTATAATGTGAGGCACTACAGCCAGACAGTGAAGGACTTCAGTGCCATACGGCGCTTGGACACTTGCAAGGACTTCTGTTTCAGTTAAGTACGCATATATATTATTGTGCATTCGTTTGACTGTTATATGGTATGTTGATGGTTATTTTGAAACCTTTCATGTTTCAGAAATACTTTGAGGGGGGGATGTGATATATGCGTAATAGACGTATAGCTATGTGGCTAATATATGTTAACGAGATGCAGAGTTTGAGACAAAGGATTATGCTAATGAGATGATGTCATGGAAAGTTTAGCCGGCGGGTTGAGCGAGCCCTAGGCCGTGAATAAACCATTCAGTATCCAGAAGTCAAAGTGTTCAGATGTTCTACTTTCACACACATGAGGTTTGCAATAAAAGCCTACTGACAGCATACAAATAGGGAGAATAAGCTTACTTAGTATTCCAGGAGCAGCAGGTTCAAAACGGAGAGGGCTTTCATGACACAATCAAAAAACCATTCAGTGACATGAAAAAAGAAAACTGCTAAAGGTCCAACTAAAGAAACCGTCGTGAAAGTTGACTGACAGTTGTTCGGGAACATGGTTCTCATTCCCTAAAGTTGCAAACTTGAGATGCATGATGTCCTATGTTTCTCTTGGCCCATTATCATTGGCATTAACAAGCATTCATTGACCTATGAAAAAGATCAATAAAGCTGTTCTGTTGAAGCACTTAGAGACCGAAGTATCACCTGTAGGGGATCCCTTGACCCATTACCTTCATTGATGCAATGGGACTCATCCAGAAACTTCATGGTGAGAATCACACATTCAGTGAACTCTCTGATCATATATTTTCACAAATCATCCATGCCAGTGAAGGAAGTGAGTGGATTGATGTGGTATTTGATGTATACCAAGATTAATTAATCAAAGCTGCTTAGACCGCTAATTGTGATTCAGAAGCTGGTGTTGTGTTCGACAAAATAATGCCAGGCCACAAGATAGAAAATTGGAGGAAGCTGTTGTCATTTAACAAGGCCAAAAACAGGCTCAGTTATTTCCTAGTTGAGAACTGGAAAAACAAACTGAAAAGAGAAAAGTTTGGAAACATAGTTATGTTTGTGACATGTCATGATTTCTGCCTGATGGTTATCCATGGCAGTTGGCAATAATTTGATGATCTCAAATCAAGCCAAGAAGAGGCCGGCACACATCTATTTCTGCATGCTAAACATGCTGCAGACAGCTATTCAGCCCTGATCTGTGTCACTACAGACACTGATGTCTTCATTATTTGCTTCACACTAAGTGGAGATATCAGCAGCAAATCTTCATAAGACGTGGAAACAAATCATCAGTCAGGCTTGTCGACATCACCAAACTTGCTGCAGCACTAGGATGAGATGTTTGTCCTACCTTATTGGGACTTCATCCATGGACTGGTTATGATACTGTCAGCTTACTTGCTGGGTAAGGAAAGTTGAAAGCATTGAAAGTTCTCCGATGCAATAAGATGTTCAGAGAAGCTTTTGGGTCACTTGCTAACAAGTTGAACATTTTTAATGAGTTACTTAATGTCATTCAAGATTCCACATGCCAATCTCAGTGCTGCAACACTAAAATAAGTGAAGGAAACAAGCTGTGATGACAAATGTTCCTTAACAGAAGTGGTGAAATTGGTGGACAGCTCCCCCATGTTAGGACACACTTTGACAGCACACACTTCGAGCAAACTACCAAGCTGCTATCTGCAGATGTAATTTAATTAACTCCCCAGATATTCCCAATCCTATTGCATATCAAGTGAAAATGGCATTCCAGTTATCAAATGGATAACAGGTTCCCCAGCTCGAGCAGTCATTACAAGTCTCCTGTCTTACAAGTGCACTTGATCTTGCTGGCCATTTGACTGCACATATACCATCAGTGGACTTAAATTTACAGAGGTTGACCAGTTGTTGATATGCTCCAACAATGTGAATGATGCAAACACATCTCTACAAATAAAAATGTTTCCTTTGATGGTAATAATGGCTGAAAACATATTTTGTTACATATAATGATATCCCATGAATATGAAGTGACTACTCAACCATATATCATTCTTCATCTAAAGTAACAGGAAGTAGCTCTATGTTAAAATTCCTGTTTGTAAATGTCGCTATTCTCAAATGGTGCCATGGTTTCACAAATATGATGTGTATGAATTGTCTATATTTGGTCTTATATGGCAGAGTCATTAATACATGTATAGGCATTCCTGTATATAACACAGGTTAGTTAGAAAGTAATGCTGTTCATTCATATCTAAATATAAAGTTAGGCTACGCTCTAGAACAGAGAAGACAACATGGTATGGGTTGATCAGTTTAATACTAGACCTTCGCTAGGATAACTGCCAGTTACAAAGTCTGAAAACCTGGTGCGAACTGGCCGAATAGCGGGGCGCAGGGCACAAACACGCAGTGGCGCTGCAGTAGCAGGTGGGAGAAGGGCGCTCACGCAGGCCGATTAGGCCAAACCACATTAATTTCCGTTGTACACACGAACAATTTACTGGGCAGTAATGAATGACACAATAATCAAGATGAGCCGCTCCACCTTTTTATACATTGATAAGTGATTATTCTGTCCATAAAGTCTTCATATACATTGTTGCAAATACAATTGCTGGGAGCTAATCTGGGAAATGTTTGATATAAATGATACCATATATGATATAGAACAACAAGTTGAGCATTTTTGCATTAAAATTGCACATTTTCTTCATATTTTCCCAATTATCTCGACAGATAGTGAACCAATATCCATTTAGTTTACATTAAAATATGCCAAATGACATACTGAACATGTCTCATGTGAGGGAACATGTGCCTGAGACCAGCCGATAAAATGTTACAGCCCAATTTCTCTGAGATGCAATAAAAATTGGTAGCCATTTTTCTTCTTCATATTTTCTCAATTATCTCGACAAATAGTGAACCAATATCCATTTAGTTTATATCAAAATATGCCAAATGTCAGACCATCTGATTAAAAGTTACAGCCCAAGTTATGAAATTTGATAGACATTGGCTGCCATTTTATTGCATATTTTCCCAATTATCTCGGCAGATAATGAACCAATATCCCTTTAGTTTAGATTAAAATATGACATATTGAACATATCTCATGTGAGTGTGCATCTGTGCCTCAGACCAGCCGATTAAAAGATACACCCTGATCGAGTCAAACCAATGACTTAAAAATTGATACTTGTCGCTTGCTAGCCTGGCGCTCGGCATTATTAGGATAGGGCAAGGACTGGTTGGCTCAGTGTCAGGATAATGTGACTGAGTGGGATATCAGGTCATGTTGTTGGCGGCCTGGTCTTCCAGTGGGGCAGCACTATAAAGTCGCCATGAGTGCGCACTGTCACAAGTCGGTACCTGTCCTGATATGACCTTAGATGTTACTAGGACGTAAGACAACAACAAACAAACAATCAAAACTTAAAAGTAACAGCCCAATTTATGAAATGCGATACAAATTGGTAGCCATTTTTCTTGTTCATATTTTGCCAATTATCTCGACAAATAGTGAACCAATATCCATTTAGTTTATATCAAAATATGCCAAATAACATACTGAACATATCTTATCTGAGAGTGCATGGGTCGATTAAAAGTTACGGCCCAATTTATGAGATTTGATCAACATTGGCAGACATTTTATTGCATATTTTCCCAATTATCTCCTCAGATAATGAACCAATATCCATTTAGTTTGCATTGAGATATGCCAAATGACATACCGAAGATATCTTACATGGCAGTGCATGTGCCTCAGACCAGCCGATTAAAAGTTAAGGTCCAATTTAGGAGATGCGATAAAAAAAAATTTAATGGCCGCCAAAATGGGTTTAGCTGTGGACTTGAGATGTCCATCATATTTTTTCATAACGGCAATCCATAAAGCTAACTGAAAAACATAGTGGCGACTTGCCCTCAATTTTGGTAGTCAGATTTTATCTGGCTCATGGACTATTACTAATTTAGCATCGGAGCGTATGTGCAATTTGCACTCAAACTTGTCAAATTTAAAAGTAAAAATCTACTTGATCCATCTCACACGGCACAAACGGATAGGGTTACCAACTACATCATCAACCAACAATGCACACAATATAAACCACTATATATGCACAACATTGCACTACTAAAAGACTAACCGTGATTAAAATCAACTCTAACTGACAGTGTGTGATTTAACCACTAGTGTAGGCCTACATTGCTGCACACTCTATCTTGATGCATATATCTTGCACTATATTGAGTATAGGTATATGCTGTACACTATACAGCATAGGCTGCTCCCCCACTTTCAATGTTCAGAATGGAGTGTGCTGCACAAATTGCAGTACATTCCACTTCCCCATCACCATGTACAAACCAAATGTGATCGCTCCAACGGCTGGAAGACCAGTGCCTCGGCGCTGACAAAATATGTATTCAGACGAATAAAATATTTACAACAAAAAAAAGATGTGGGTAGAGCGTTTGTGAGCCTTTGGTACTTATTACAGCCAAGGTCCTAACAACTATTTAGGTTATTCCCCTCTAATATAGCTATAGATTGACAGATGAACTCTGGCCACAAGCTGGATATAAACTATAGCCCCGTTCACACAGCACAACTTTAAGCCGAACTAGATGAGGCGAACTAGTGTCGTGTCCACACACAGAGCTGTTTAAGGCGGAAATCGATATCTGCGCATGAGCAAGTACCCCCATCTGTATCTGGCAAGCACTGCTATTTGTTTAGTTTTCACTAGTCGATTCGACAATATGAATAACGATGCCGATGTAGCTGCAACGTTAATATCGCTTGGAATTTAGGGTTAATTTAATTAAATTTCATTATTTGAGGATGTAATTCTGTTAAATATGATCGCATTCAATAGATTTCGGCCTAATCGGGCCCTAACCCTGCCGGGCACCAGCAATAGTTACACCTGAGCCTGTATCTGGCAAGCACTGCTATTTTACACTATCACCGCCCAGGAACCAGTTAAATCGCTTCATCTATACTACCTCGGGAGGTGGTTTACTTGAGGCGAACTAGATGAGGCGACCTAGCCCTAATTCGCTTCAGCGTAGCGTCCACACGGCGAATCTGAGTCGAACTAGGCAAGTCGATTTATATGAATCGAATTAACTGCCCAGTATGAACGGGGCTTATGTATCCCCAATTAAAGCCTAGCTCTTCCCACATTTGTCTTTGACAAGATGAAGAACATACGACAATCATGCATCTCTCATGCATCTCAGTGGTATGAGGAATATGAATAACATACCAGATACATTCATCTCTCATTCATCTTAGTGCTATGAGAATGGAAAGGAAAAAAAGGAAAATAATGAAAGAACAAAATCTCTCATCAGTTTTGTGGAATTTCTCTTCAACAAGAAAAGTCATCACTTTTTTTAGCTGCACTCAACAGACACTCGTCTGTGGAAAAGTGAATTTTTATCAAAAAATGTTATCACTCTTTTAGCCAAGCTCTCAACAGACACTTGCTTTTTTTAATTGTATAACTCTTCTAGCTAAGCTCTCAACAGCATCTCAGGTCGGGTAAATTCAGGTCAGGTATAGAAAACACAAACAAACACAAAACATTATACCATTGAATATGAATGAATCCATATTTGTACGACTCCCAAAGAAGCTAAAACCAACATTGTGTACTGAGTACAGAACACTAAGCCTGATGAGTCATATGTTGAAGATGATCCTGAAAATAATTTTACTGAGAAACAGACAGAAAATTGAAGAACAAATCAGTAACGTACAAAGTGGGTTTATATCTGGAAGAGGTACACGTGAAGGGATTTTCAATATGAGAATGATTTGTGAACGTTATTGTGAAGTGAACCAGGATGTTTATGCCTGCTTTATTGACTATGAGAAGGCCTTCGACCGAGTCAATCATGAACTGATAATCAAATGTTTACAAGATATTGGTGTCAATGGCAAAGACATTAAACTAATTGTGAACTTATACTGGACACAACGTGCATTTATAAAAATGGAGCAGGGCCTATCGGATGAAGTTATGATTAAACGAGGAGTTCGACAGGGTGTGTATTGTCACCATGTCTATTTAACCTGTACACAGAGATGATTTTCAGACACATTGAAGATTGCAAGGGAGTGACAATAGGTGGCATGAACATCAACAATCTTAGATATGCCGATGACAGTGTAATACTAGCAGACAGTGAGAAAAACCTACAAGATATAGTGAATAGAATCAATAAAGCTGGAATACTATTCAACATGAAGATGAATGCCAGGAAGACCAAAACAATGGTTATAAGTAAAAAGACAGATAAACCAAATGTCAATATAACCATAGATGGCACAAACATAGAACAAGTATCCGAATTCATATATCTCGGACAAAAGATTACAAATGATGGGAGATGTGAGGAAGAAATTAAAAGAAGGATAACAATAGCCCGAACAACATTCTCCAAAATGTATAGAGTGTTAACATCAAGTAAGATATTAATACAAACAAGGAAGCGTATTCTTCAGTGTTATGTGTGGTCTACTCTAATGTATGGGGCAGAGACATGGACAATCTCTAAGAAAATGTACAAACGTTTAGCAGCATTTGAGATGTGGACTTATCGAAGGATGATGAAAATATCATGGACAAAGAAGATCACCAACAAAGAAGTTCTCAGAAAAATTAAAAATAAGAAAAGCTTGTTTGCCACTATACAGACAAAGAAACTTATTTATTTTGGCCACATCATTCGTCAGAGTTCAATATACCGTACATTGTTGGAAGGGAAGGTGAATGGCAGCAGAGGGAGAGGGAGACCAAGAACATCATGGTTTACAAATATTTCACAGTGGACAGGCTTGAATTATTCACAGTCTATCAGAACAGCACAACATCGGGACAAGTGGAGAACCATTGCATCCAACCCTCGACTAGAGGATGGAACTATTGATTGATTGATAGTCAGGTCGGGTAAAGTGAGGTCGGGTGAAGTCAGGTCGGGTGAAGTCAGGTCGGGTAAATTCAGGTCAGGTATAGGCAGGTCGGGTAGAGTCAGGTTGGGTAAAGTGTGGTCGGGTAAAGTCAGGTCGGGTAAATTCAGGTCGGCTAATATATAGAGATTTGTAAGACGGTTGGAAGACGCATCCAGAGTTGTTCGCTATTTCCGCGTGAGGACCGCATGTCGTCCGCTTGTACTTTCCGCCCGCGCGACGCACGCATCCTGTCTGTTCCTAGCTTTAGACCGGTGTGGCAGTAAATCGCAAACCCCTGGAAATTGCACACGCCGGGGTTTGCGATTTACTAGCAAATCACAACCCCCCCTGGAAATTACAAACCCCCCCCCATGCTTTGTAGCATTTATCACCACAAGTAGGGCAGCTATAGGCCTATGTTTGATTTTGAACTTCTACCAGATCTGGGGGATGAAATGGATTCAAGGAGGATCAAGATGGATTAATTGATTAGTTTTGATGTCATGCTGTCACAGCAAAGGCCTTTTTCACTGCTATTGATGACTCACAAGAAGGATAAGGGACCAGATCAATTTTTGTCAAAGATACTAAACTACAACATTAAGAAAAGCCAGCACAACTTCTTTAAACACTTTGAACTAACAAATATCCAATTCCCTACAAAACTATCAGTCACTTTGCACATACATAGGCTGCACATACATAGGCTGCCACATTTATTTTCATATAAGGGGGATCCCTCACGAGATGGATTAATTGATTATTTTTAATTTCATGCCTCTCACAGCAAGGGCCATTATTCACTGCGCACAAGAAGGCTAGGGGACCAGGTCAATTTGTTGTCAAAGATACTAGACTACATCAATAAGAAAAGCCAGAACAACTATCTGTATCATTAACATGGGGGGTTTGTGATCTCCAGGGGGGATATGTGATTTCCTAGGAAATCGCAAACCCCCCGTGCCCAGATATGGCATGGGGGTTTGCGATTTCCTAGGAAATCACAAGTGGGGGTTTGCGATTTACAGGGTTTGCGATTTCCTGCTACACCGGTCCATGTTGTCTTATGGTGCTGTCACACTATGACGTTTCTCACCAACGCGCGTCGATGTGTTGCCTATTTGGTGGAAACGTCGGCACGCGTTACCGGCGCGTCGGTACACGTCGGTACACGTTGAGTGATAGCAACGTGTGAACCGACACGTCGGCTCGCACCGATCGTTTTGTGCTTGCACAAAACTTTCGACGGGCCACAATGCGGGTCAACGGGTTGGAGGGCGCATTACCAACACGTCGATACCCGTTGCCGGCGAGCCGGCGGTACGCTGGCAGAACGTTGATCAACGTCGTTTAACGTTAGAATTTTTTTCGCCAAACTGCGACTGTTCCATCAACATGTCGGTAACATCCCATCAACGGGTAGTGGGAGCTATTGGCGTTGCTCCAGCATTTCTCGATGCGTTGGACGTGTTGCTGGCGCGTCTGCCGTGCGCCTAACGTTACCCAGCGTTCTGTGAACTTTTCGTCAGCATTTTGCCTTTGAGTATATAATGGCACCCGTTAATGACGTGCCACCCCTACACCGTCAACGTGCCGACAACACGCCGATAACACGCTGGGAACCCACTGGCGGGACGTTGACATGTTGTTCCGCCGCACATCGAAACCCGTTGGCCGCACGCTAATAACACGCTACTAACACGCTGCACCCCGTCGAACTTTCTCCCAAAACGCCGAAAAGTTGGACGTCTCTTGACGGGTTGCAAATATTTTGCGCGTTGCCGGCACGCCAGTGAGAAACGTCGTAGTGTGACAGCACCATTACATTGGGCTTCTTCAACACATGAAGGTTAATAAATGGAACTTCAGTCAGCTGATAGAGAAACAGATAGAAGGTATATATATTAGTTTGGTGCCAATGGGGAAACACCACTTACTTTGAGTCGGTGTGTGTGTTGGGGGGTGGGGGTGGGGTCCCTCAAAATATGAATTGCAACATCCATTTAACAGCATAATTTAAACGTTGATTCAGCTTTTAATTCGAACAAATTTTCAATTTTATTGATTTAACAACAAAATCGGCAAGTTTCGTTACGGTAATTAATTTGAATGCCAAGACGTTTTTCTTAGAGAATAGATCTTAATCTTTCACCAAATGGGAAGGCCGAATGAGTTGAGCGTCCCCCTCCCATTTTGGTAGGTCAAGGGATTCGAATCACTAGGTTCGAACCCTGGCCGAGTCAAACCAATATGCCACTGCCTAGCTTGGCGTTCGGAATTACTAGATTAAGGAAAGGAACAGTGGATCAATTGTCCGCGATTGAAAGTTCCGGTACTTAATCAACTAATGTGAAAAAACTATGTAATGTAATCTTAATACAGTATTACCCCGTTAAACCAAACTTGAAGGGACCCTTGACATTTGTTTAGATTAACCGATCATTGGTTTAACCATGCTTTGGCTTCGACTTTGACTTTGAATAAGCGTGTATTGCACAAGTAATATACAATGTATGTGGACACTTTGATTATTGTTTTTTTTTATATACAGCATACCCCCATTAAACCAAGCTCGGTTAAACCAAACGATTGGTTAATCCAAACTCTTTTTAAGGCCCTGGTAGATTACTACCATTTATCATATAAGAAAAGTCAGTAGGGTCTCAGATGACCTTATGACCACATGAAGGTTTGGCTTAACCATACCGAAGTGGCCTGAGGTCCGACAATTTTGTTTGGATTAACCGATAATTTGGATTAACCGACTTTGGTTTAACCAACTTTTTTTATATGATAAATGGTACTATTTTGCCAGGCTGCCGAAAAAAGTTTGGATTAACCGATCGTTTGGTTTAACCGAGCTTGGTTTAACGGTGTTATACTCTAATACCCAATAATACAATTAGTAATTCATGCCTTTACTAAGCAAGAACATTTTCAAATGTGGGCAGTATCAATATTGTTAGTTATCGGTTTGACTCGGCCGAGGATCGGATCCACTGAAATAACTTCTATATTGTTTTGTTGTTTGTTGTTTTACGTCCTAGCAACATCTAAGGTCATATCAGGATGGGTACCGACTTGTGACAGTGCACACTCATGGCAACTTTATAGCGCTGCCCCACTGGAGATCCCCGCCAGAACCATTGACCTGTTATCCCATTCAGTCACATTATCCTGACACTGAGCCGACCAGTCCTTGTCCTATCCTATTAATGCTGAGCAACAGGCTAGGAAGGGACAAGTATAAATTTTTAAGTCATTGGTTTGACTCAACCAGGGTTTGAACCCAAGATCTACCAACACGGGAGACGGACGCTCTAACTCATTCGGCCATCCCGTCTGGTCCAATGACTTCTATAGTAACCTCCCACACGGTAATCTGCCTTCCTATCCGGCCTGAGGATTAATCAAAACATTGCTCAAACAATAACTGCATGTCAATATTGCTTCCTAGTTACTGCAAGGTCGGTCGTCCGGTCATCAAACAAACATTCAAGTGCATGAACAAAAATTGGAGAGGAAGAGGCTGGGACTGGGGGTGAAGGGGGGCAGGGGTGGGGGGGGGGGCAAGTATTTATCTTGTGCATTTTATTTCTAAATATATAACTTTTGGAAGTTGGAGTTGAATTGTTATATAATGTCAGCTTAGGCCCTACTACTAGTACCAGACTGACTTCATAAAATAGGCCATAGACAGAACCTACATTGAAAATCTTCACTCAGACCCTGGCTCTTGTCAGCCCCGATTGTATCCGTAATCTAGATATATAGGGTATCATACTATATGCTCGACAAAACTAAAGTCTGCAACATTCACGTGGACTAAAATGCCTTAAAATAATACATATATAATAAGTGCACAAAGTTAATACTGTCTCTGGTGTGGATATGTGTGGAGTGTGTGGGTGTGTGGGTGTGCACGTGTGTGTGTTGGTGCGCATGTGGGTATGTGCGTGTGTTGATGGGCTGTGTGTTGATGTGCGTGTGTGTGTATTGGTGCAGGTGTGTGTGTGTTGGTGCGGGTGTGTATGTGTTGGGCCGCGGGTGTGTGCATGCGTATGTGTGTGTGTGTTGGTGCACGTGCGGGTGTGTGTTGATGCGCGTGCAGGTGTGTGCGTGTGTGTTTGCGCATGTGTGGGTGGGTGTATGTGTTGGGCTGCTCATTCGGGTGTGTGCGTGTGAGTGTGTGTGTTGGTGCACGTGCGGGTGTGTGTATGTGTTGGGCCGCGCATGCGGGTGTGTGTGTGCGTGTGTGTGTGTTGGTGCACGTGCGGGTATTTGTGTTGGTGCCCGTGCAAGTGTGCGCGCGTGTGGGTATGGGGTGTGTGCGGGTGTGTGCGCGCCTGCGTGTATTAGTGGGGTGGGTGGGGGTTGTTGAGGACAGCTTGGTTTGCTCCAGCTCCTGCTAAAGCTAAGATTCCATATACGCGGTATGCGGCATGCGAATGCGAATGCGGCAAAAAATCGAAAAGCATGTAAATGAATAGTGGTGCTTCCATGCGTTCGAATGTGAATGCTAATGCGAATGCGCATGCGAATGTGAATGCGGCAAATGGATCGACCCATGGACCGATCGGTGCGAATGTGAATGCGATTACTGCTGCGTTTGCCATAGAAAAGAATAGTAACTTTGATCTTCCTTCACAAAATTGGAGCAAAAAAAACCTAAAATATCATGGGTATTCTTTTTGGTGTGTTTGTATGTTTAACAATCCCCCAGTACAAAAAGTAAACATTGGCTATTTTGGGTTGGCATATATCTATGCCGCATATACTACACTCGCATTCGCATGTCGCATGACGCATACCGCGTATATGGAATCTTAGCTGTAACACCGGGTGTCATGTTTATGCACGTTCTTGGCAGTATAACCTATCATTCGACCAATTTATACTTGACTGTCAGTTGGTTCGGCAGTAGCAGTCACATTCTAACACATCTTCCCATAGGAGCGGAGTCTACAGCATATATACGGACACTAATCGAGTGATCGTGGCAACTTGTACATAATACTAATATAGTAATAGGTAAGTGCGTTATATTTGTTTATAGCATACTCACTATGTTAATGCCATCTTGCGGTAGTTAGTTGGTGCTCAGCATTCATCTGAAATTTTGCAGCACTGCCATTTTTGTACTCTCCATTCGTCCACATACGAGGCATGAATCAATTAATTAATATTCATATTCGTTATGATATCAAGATGTTATACATAGCCTATGCTCGATATCACTCCAACATACAAATAAAGTAGACCAACACTTTCTCTACCACGCATTTGTTTACCGTGTTTATTAATTTAGGAGAAATCGAACCCGAATGAACCTCGTTTGTAAAACAAAGTAGATTGGTGTCATTTTGCATAGAAGTCATTATAGCAATATGTAAGCTGTGTTTACACGGGCAATTGTGAAGCAAATTAGGCAAATCGATTTATATGAAGTGATGTAGTGGCGCGCTTACACGGACCGAGTTTGAAAGTGTGTCGGCGCTGGGAACCAGCAGCCTTAGTGGGGAGCCTGTAGCCGGCGAGTACTGCTATTTGTTTCGTTTACATATGTCGATTCACAATATGAATAACGACACCAATGTAGTGGCTACGTTAATATCGCTTGGAATTTAGGGTTAATTTAATTAAATTTCATTATTTGAGTATGTAATTCTGTTAAATATGATCGCATTCAATAGATTTCGGCCTAATCGGTCCCCAACACTGCCGGGCACCAGCGATAGTTACAGCTGAGCCTGTAGCCGGCGAGCACTGCTATTTTACACTATCGCCGCCCGGGAACCAGCTGAATCGCTTCACATAAACCACCTCGCGACCCGGTATACATAAAGCGAATCATATGAAGCGAATCAGCCCTAATCTGCTTCAGTGGCGCGTTTACACGGCGAATGTGAGGCGAACTAGGCAAGGCGATTTATATGAAGCGATTTAACTCTCCCGTGTAAACACGGCTGTAGTTAAAGTTATCCTTTTTTTTATCATGTTTAGACTGGGGGAAACTGTCAAATGCATTGTATTCCAACTCACTGTGTTTTGTCAATGTGTGTGACTGCCCAATGCTTCTAAAGTATTGTGAATGAATAAATAAATAAAACCCATAGATTATTAACTATAACCCAGCTACAACTTACAATCGATCTGTGGTAATCATAATACACTGATTATAGAGAGAACAAGTACGGGAAAGAAATGCAGATAATGTTAAATAAATATGCTGGTACATTTCAAATGATGTAGTTAATTTGACTAGTTTCATATTAACGATACAACCAGATCAGGAGGAGGGGAGCTCTTTTTAACAGACTGGCAATCTGCCTAACACTTGTGATATATGCGTAATAGACGTCTAGACCTGTGGTTAATATATGTTAACGATATGCAGAGTTGGGGACAAAGAGATATGCAAATGAGATGACGTCATGGAAAGTTTAGCCGGCGGGTCAAGCGTG